>JAUTBT010023669.1:0-20400 GCA_032361225.1 Lepetodrilus schrolli
GGGGGTTGGGGGGGGGGGGAGGTGGGGAGGTGGTTGTGTAGGGTGTCTGGGGAAGGAGAGAGGGAGGGCGTGGTATGGGGTATACACTCGAAGTGCAACGGCCTAATGTTTGTATCTGGTGATATAAAATGCAATTTAGATTATTCGGAATGATTCAAATCTGTGTCCATTATAAACAAAATATAACATAACTTTCTACGCTTGAAAGACAACGATAGTTTACATTTGCATACTATAGTACGTGATTGATACCTTGTTTATTTATTTATTTCTGATGATAAAATTAGATCTGCATCCAAAGAAACTCAATTTGGATGATAGTTACCCTTAAGAAATATACAATAAAAGTAGCTGATGTGTAAAATGGTATGCCAATAATAATAAACTAAACATGAAATCAATAAATACTTTTTAAAATATGATTCCATAAAAAGGATATAATCAGATATGCACTGATGCAGTGAGAGCATTATATTGACTTTTTCTGTTTCCATTGTCCAAAAACAAATATGGTCGTTGATATCCTACACTCCATTACTGGTGGATCTGCAATAAATTTCGACGTATCGGAATTATTATTTCATACATAACTAACATTGAATTCTAATAGTTTTTCCAAATATTTATCAGTGAACCTTGTCCATCAATGGGGTATGGTCAGTTGACCTTATCTAGCAAATGGATATGGCAGCAATTAATCACGGAGTAATTACTTATTAAATATCAGGCTTAAGAGTAGTGTACACGATTTCGGACTTTCTCGCATTTTCACTCGCGTGAAGAATCGAAATAAATACGTCATCGGAACAGTTCCGAATTGTATTCCAGGCCCCGAAACATTGTTGTTAGCACGAACTCCTGCTCAAGTTTTTGTTCATAAATCTTGTTATATAATTTTAGTTTGACAGTGCGATTTGTCTGCTCAACTTGTCACGGGCGTCATCGTATCATTAGCAGGTCACACAAAACCAAGGACGCTACAAAGTTACCCTCGGTCAATTTGCTATGTTTAATATATTACCAAGGTTAGAGAAGGTCAGGGCTGGTGGTCAGTGTTAATAATGTGGGTAGTGTCAATAGACTTACATCATCACCGATTAATCGGTTACATTTCATGAGTCATTGATTAGTCGTCGACTGTTTATACACTACACGGCCTAAAATGCTTGGTTCTACATCAACAGCATCATCTGTAACTCACGCCATATGTATACGTACCATCCGTCGTACCATATATGGTTTGTTTTTCTGAGAGTGTAAATTATCAGAGACACACATTCTAGGAGAGACGCACAAGGAAATACCGCCCCCTCATTCCAAGTGCCAACAGTAGTTTCACTAGGGAGAGATATTCCAATATTTACATTATCGTATTTGCATTGAAGCGTATCTTAGACTTTTACAAAATTGTCCCGTGGTAATGCCGACATGACTATCTTACACCCAATGGAATGTTATACGTCTTCCGGGAAGATCATCTCAACTAGATAGCCACGTATCTGTTGTGTTTTTTGTTGTTAATTGTTGAGTTGTCAGTGTCGCCGTTTAAAAAAAAAAGTATTCCAGCGATATCGATGTAATATATTTGGTTTGTAACATTGCGAACAGAGAAACAAAGTAGTTTAACAGCATATTAGGCGTTCATAGATGACATAACAAAGTTTCCACGGATGTTCACATCTATCTCGATTGCTCCCTGGCGTGAGTTTTCAAGTTTGTAGATCGTTTCGCCACAGAATATCTGTGTCACTGACCCTATTCTCGCCTAAAAACATTAACAATACATGAAATATGTATTTCTTGGGAATATGGTATGATAGCCTATTTTATATTAAATTACTACCAACACAGTAAGATACATATCCAAATAGGAGTTGGAGGTAGCAATATGGTAGCATGTCAGGATTTATAGCTAAAGGTAAGGAGTCCGAATATGAGATGCGTGGTAGCAGTACTAGCCGGTACTAGCAGGTTTACTGCAACACTTAGCTCTACGGTGGTGGTTGCAAGCGTTTTTTTCTTCTCACGAGCCGTTATCTGAGCGAAATAATCTTGAAAACGCGGTAAGCTCCAATGCCATCCTCTTTGATTAGTATTCTGTACGCTACCCCGTCACTCGAGCAAATACATTATCAACGATAACGATAATTCAATATTTCAGTGAGATCTGCTTATAGTGGGATAAAAACACACAGGGACTATGTGTTACAGTAATAGCCATGAACCACGGCTGATACATATAAAATCAAGGATGCTGAGAAGGAACGTGGAACAAATAGTAAATCTTGATCTACATCGCATGTGCAAGTGATGTAACACACGGAAGAGAAGGTCGAGTGTCAATAAAGCGATCATAATGATCGTCAATACGTCTCATGCCATTGGTCCCTTCATTGCATTGGCAGATAACATTTTGAGGAACTCTTTTAAAGAATGCTTGACGATGATTCATTTCACATCTCCAATCAGACTACAACATCCACGTAAATTGATACAGTAAAACACTTAGTTTCAAAGACAACTGTTTTATTCGAAAACCGATTCACTTGCAGGTTGTTTGTGTCCAGCCATGTGTTCAACAGCGCTCAAGCTCAACTATGTCTGGTGTTTATTATTTCTCCTGGGAAGTGTCTATATTCAGCTACAGGTTTGTGTCCTTACTGGTCCGTGTTGCTACAGGTTTGTGTCCCTTTGTATCCAGCAGTTAACCGAAGCGGAGGCTGGGCATGTTCATCGTTGGTTCCGCTTGCCTGTTTCTGAGTCCCGAGAGCAGAGCTGCAAGGTTGCTGACAAGCGCACGTCCTCGCTTAGGCACTGCATAAATACAATAGAATTACAAATACATAACAAAATAGCCAATACAGTTATATCAATAAAATTCACCTTCTTAATGAAAACATGGAAAAGGTAGGGTTATAGGAGACAGCTGCATTACAGATATTTATTGCCATGATGTTCTAAGACGGCTTCAGGTTTGGGTTTCATGAAAGGGTTGTACTGTAGTCCGAGCGTAGATCAGAGCGTGCGCCATGTTTTTAATATATTGCAGGAAGTGACGTTGACGTAAACATAGGTTTACGCCAGGACTATCGGTAAGACGGTTTCGTTAAACGGAAACAAGAAGTAATGGTGGCGATTGGTACATAGATTCACTTCAGATTTCTATTGGCAGCAACAATTTGGTTTGGGTTGTCGCCAAAAAGGAATTGTACTGCTACAGGCCTATATATAATTACGATTATCTTATCAGCGTAATATATACGATGATTATCACAAGAGTAGGTACATACAATGTTTGTGTGTGTGTGTTTGTGTGTGTGTGTGTGTGTGTGTGTGTCTGTGCGCGTGTGTCTGTGTGTATGCGCGTGTGTTTGTGTGAATACGTGGAAGAAAAAAGAAAGATGCTTTGGTGCCATTACTACTACTACTACTACTACTACTACTACTACTACTACTACTACTACTGCTACTACTACTACTACTACTACTACTACTAATAATAATAATAATAACAATGGCTACTTATAATCCAACCCCTAAGGCATGTCTAAGCGCTACATTATTATCGCCGGTCAATGGATCAGTGTACACTCACTGTTCCTTCTCAACTCTCTGGGAATTATACAACATACTGTCCTTCAAAATGTATGTATTACATGATAATAAAATGCATTATTCGAACAAGCAATTGTCACATGATGTGCATTATACACCTGCATATCCTAGCATGCACACAAACCCTTCAGGTGCACATCCTGTAGTCTATACATGTATACTTACTTGGAATTCCCATGTCGTCGACATCTCTAAACCTCAAATTCTTCAACAGAATCTTAGATATATCTGGAGAGAAAAAAAAGATAAATAGATAAATTCGTCCATTGTTATTAGAAGAAATGAGTCAATTAAATATTAATTTTAATTACTCAAATATTGATTAACTCCTGTCATTTCCCATGCGCCATGACCCAACACTCGGGACCCTGGAGTCGTGAATCGAATACATCGAATCGCCTATTGCATACTAATGTATTAGTATGTTGCAGACACTGCACATAAGGTTATATGTATGATACTCAAAGGTGAACATTGTGCATACATCGTGGCCTGTTGTACGCTCAGGGGTGGACATGTATGTGTGGAACAGCAGACAGTGTTATGGCGATTTTTCAAACTTAATGTCTTGAATGTATGGATATGATGTGTGCCTATCTTCTGAAGTGCTTCTTCTTTATCTCGCACACACGCGCGGGCACACACACACAGACACACCCATACACACAGACACAAACACACAGACACACACACACACACACACACACACAAACACACACATATCGATAGATATCTATATGTTTGTGTGAGTCTCCGAAACTGTGTGAATAGATGTCTATCGATATGTGTGTGTTTGTGTGTGTGTGTGTGTGTGTGTGTGTGTGTGTGTCTGTGTGTCTGTGTATGTGTGTATGGGTGTGTCTGTGTGTGTGTGCCCGCTCGTACATAAGAGCTATATGGAGTTAATTCATGACTGCCATCGTCAGGAGAGCATTATGCACCACTAACGTATTATTGGAGCATTTGAAACACGCTATTAAACAAGGAAGCGGGTATATATGCGCACCATCTCTTCCGTGTCTCTTCACTTCCTGTAGCCGGAGAATGTCCATGTCTCCCATGTCGTCGCTAGGCAACACCGATGACGTCACAAGACATGCGCATGACAACGCGACCACAAGGGTTACTGTGAGTTGGTAGCTACTGACGGGGGCCATGTTGAATCTGTTCTATAAAACAAAACAAAATTGAACGATGTAAAAACTCTACACACACACACACATATATATATATATATACCAACTCGACGTCGTATGAATTCTAGCTGCGAGACATGCACATTATTGATTTAATTGGGGTTTAGAGCCACTTTCAATATTCTTTCACTTGTATCACGGCTTGTCAGTTAGGAGCAGGAGGGAACCCGCAACACCGTACCACTGAATGTTGCAGTAAACCTGTGGGAACCGGCTGGTACTGACTGACCAAGGATGATAACTGCATTACTACGGTACAGACATGTACAACCGCGGTCATTTATGCGCATTCATCTATTAAGTATCGGTAAGAACATGTAGACGAAATATGTCCAATAAAGAAACATTCGTGATTCTCAATACTAGTAAATTTCAAACATTCACTTATTGCTTTCTTTAATGCTTGGTAGGCCGTAGTTGCATTTGTTAGAAAAACGCATGCTTATATAATTTTTCTCGAATTCGAGAAAAAATACGTAAGCATGTGTTTTTGTAGGAATGTCAAAATCACATTCGTTTGGTATAGTAGCCTCAAAGCATTATCAATGCCTCTCAAATAATAATATTCATCCATTTCAAAGCATTCCACAAAAAAAATGTAAATTTAAATAGAAAGAGAAGTTGGAGAGGAAAGTAAGTAATTCCGTTTAGCATTCTACAGACATGTACCCTTGAAGCATAGAACTATCTGAAGCGGAAACACTCAGCAAATGTGTAACAAAACTATTTGAAGACAGCTAACGAAAAGTTATTAGTTTGTCTCTGAAGTATGAAGAAAGGGATACTAAAGGTCATGAGAGCCGGTGTGGCTACAGACTGTTGCAATTTAGCTATTTAGTCAGGACTATACATTTCTTCTCGATTAACGATGCGCTGCTAGTCCTTGAAAGACGCATCATCAGTACAGACTTCTTAAAACGTAAAACTATATATATATATATATATACATATATATATATATATATATATATAATGGCGATTACGAACTTGGTGGATTTTTCAAGTGATTTCTTTTGTCTTTTAAAATGAGACATAAAAGTTTGACATTAACTAAGCGAGTTTGGAATTTTGCTATAGCGCTTTTCTGTTTAACTTGGAAAAAAATATATCCACATATATGATAACCACTAACCATGGCTGATACAAATATACTAGGCACGAATTAGGACGTACCAGAGATTGCATTAGTAGCGAGGTCAATATTTGATTATTGCTGTCCACATGAACACATTAAAACGTACTATCTCACCCACCACACGCCCCACTCCAACCAAACTAACAATAAATAAAAAACTAAAACAAACTAATAAATAAATAAATAAATAAATAAAGTACTAACTATATAAATAAATGAAGCAGCAACAACAACAAAAGAAAACAGAGAAGAAATTAACCGAAATAATACATTAAAAAAAAACATATACATATTCAATGTCCAACATGTACTACAACAATCGTAGCGTAACCCCCGCAGTTTACCTTTTGGTGTAATTTATCCAGTAATAAATACGGCGACCCAAACTACGTCATTAATAATGTACGTGGATTACGACGTCATCTACCACACCGGTCGTCTTACATTATGGAGATTACGAATGAGAATAAAGTCTTAATACATTAGACACAACTTCCTTGTGTTTCCAACATTTCGCAACCGTATACATGTATATTTACAGCCATACCACATATGAAAATGCTCTGTTCATTCCTTGAAACGGAAGTTGAAAGGCGATTCATTTTGTACTATAAGTAATGATCTTAGTCTTAACATAAGTTACTTCCGGTCGTGCATAGTTCGTATCTGCAGGCCTAAGGCTGATATCCTTTCAAAGAAAGAACAACGTTGTCGAGATGTGGCGGTTAATGATTCGATTGCTGTTTTTGGAATAGATGATTCTTGCAGGATGTTTGATTAAAATAGTAACACCACAATAAGAAACACGTTCTAAAAATAGTCAACATATAGAACTAGATTTTTATGATTCGTTTTGTTATTTTTTTTAATAGATGATTTTAGGGTAAGTTTGTTACTGAAGGCCATAGTTGAAATGCACTCTTTAAATGCAAGGATATAACTAAGAGCTTGAAGTGGCTAGATTCTCTTTGCATCCAATAGCACTTTTTAAAATAAACATAAATTCTAAATAATATTACTAGGAATAAATATGAAACAAAAATCTATAAAATGTATACGATGCTGTATCGCTAACAACATCAGTTCTAAATATACGCTTGTTTATAATGATTGTCACCAACTACGTCACTTTCTAAAAACACTCCAGCTACGATTATATTCAAGTACCCGGTGGTGTGAAAGAGTTGGTCAAGTGGTGAATATGCTTGTATACTTACATTATTATGTTTAATGCACTTCTGCCATAATGGTTAATTCATATTTTCAAAATAGCAATTGTTATCATTTTAGGCACCAAAGCAAAAGCCAGCGATCAATCGTTACTTATACCAAATTAGTATCCACCGATAACATGGTTCGCAATATCACAAAACTACTTAATTTAATGACGAAATAGATATATAATCTGAAGATAATGGTAGTGGGTTTTTTCTCTCAGTAAAACGTATGAAGTAATAGCAAATAATTTACCCATGCTAACCGTCATTAGTTGGGAGCACAAAGAACTATGAGACATTGGGAGGGAATTCGCGCGTAAAACTGATGTAAGTGTCAGAATGGTGCGAAGCATTGTCAGAGGGTAGGTGTATTTCATTAGTGAGAATATGTTATTTGTTTCTAGATTAGTAAAGAATCTGAGAAAAATGAAAAAACCCATATTTGTCGGGGAGATAGTTGTATCGGAATATGTAATAACCACGTTTTTGACTATGCAAATATGAGCTTGGCACTAAGCTCAGAGTATCGTCACAGCACATGGTAACGGACATCTAATGGACGCTTTCCAGGTTGGCTTCATCTTTAATATGGATTAATGTATGAGAAACCTAAATGGACACCTACCCCGACATGTTTTCGGTAGGTTTCCATCAGGTATCCTATAAAAGGATTGTTGGTTGGTTGGTTGATTTGGGGTTTAAAGCCACTTTCAAGATTTTTGTCACTCACAACATGGCTTTCATGCATATGTACTGCTTGTACTAGTCTGGATTTCCACCTGTTTTTATAGTGTTAGCTCACCTTGGAGGTACATCATGCCGCAGATAGAACATGTATACCCCACTCAGACACAGTATACTGACTCCGAGCCAACTAATCCTTGCTTTACCCCTTTAATGCTGAACGCCAAGCAGGGGAACAACAAGTACCCTCTTTTAACGTCTTTTGGTATGACGCGATCGGGGATCGAACCCGCAACGTTCCGCACTCCGGGCCGACGCTCTATCAATTACGCCACGGAGACGAGGTGCAGAGGAAACGAAGCGTTAGCCCATTGGAAAATCTTAGTGACGTTTGTTAGGTTTTGTCTGCGCATGATTGTTATTGTTACAATCAAATGAAGATACTGCATGAATATATAACTGGTATCAAAGTGAAGCATACTAATCGCGATTGGAAACTTGCACACCATGCACGATGTATGCACATTTATTTGTTTCATAATTCACAATCCAGTCCCTTATACAGGTCACTGCATCTAAATGTATAATGTTGTCACATGAATAAAACGTACTGCTAGGATAATAAATCGGAGACGTTAATCTTGTTTGTATGTATTTAGTGTTTAGCACCACTTTCAAGATTATTTCAGCCATAGACCGACTTGTCAGTTTACGGCATCAGCGCACCTACATCACCAGTCGAACTAAAGGCCATTATAAACTAGGCGATTTCTATCGTCGCAACCATGTTGCTATAAGTTGCGGCAACATTTGTCTCCGCAACACTTTGTTATACATTATATGCGACCGTATACGGAACAGAACATGTTCCTATTCAAGGCGATCTACATTTCGTCGTCGTAATACATGGGAGTCAAGCGATTTTTCACTATAAACGAGACAACAAATATCGCAGCAATTTTTGCGGTGCCTGTGCTGGAACCTATACTGTTATTTGTAATTGTGATTAAAACAATGTTTTTAAGTGTAGATATTTGGTGGAAGACTTGAACTTTCCTGTGATTAAGTGTTTTACCTGTAAACACAATAATCAGATACATTTACAATGGTTTCAGTTGGTATTTCCGAGAGAAAAAATGTCTGATGGCAGTCTTCTATATTATTTTGAATATAGAAGGGGAGCAGCCTCTGAGATATTGGTATTCTTTAAGTCTGAATGCGATTCAAATACTCTAAGAGGACGTGATAACTTCTTGAAACAAATTTGCAAAGAACTTGCCGACGAGTGGACACA
Organism: Lepetodrilus schrolli; assembly: GCA_032361225.1. Taxonomy (NCBI): domain Eukaryota; kingdom Metazoa; phylum Mollusca; class Gastropoda; order Lepetellida; family Lepetodrilidae; genus Lepetodrilus; species Lepetodrilus schrolli. The sequence continues at coordinate 9,142 of JAUTBT010023669.1, forward strand.
AATCCGAATGCAAAATGTCGTGTACTGCTGCCGCTATGGAAATCTATAGTAAATCCTCAACTTGTTCCTGCTGCTGACCAGGTGTGTCCAAGACAACACGACAAGAACTTGCACTTCGTATGTTCATTATTTAACATTATATTTGCATCTGCCGGCCATTCCAAAAGTGCCAATCAACAATGACATCAAGTATCATTCTTGATACAGTAATATATGAGGCTAGTCGTAGCGCAGTGGTAGAACGTTTGGACTTCGGAGCCAAAGCTCACGAGTTCAAATCCCGTCCGGAGAACCCGGCATCAATGTTCGCGAAAGTTACTTTTCTGGTAATGTGTACGGCCGTCAACAATTGGATTTTGAATGTAGCACTTTTATGGGATTCTGCGAGATTATTATTGCCTAATGTATTTACAATGTTGTAAATAATGTTGAAATTGGTAATGTGGTTACATTTCATTCGAATTTGTCATGATATTTGGTGAAAATCGATCCCAAATATATTTATGTGTATTTGTATTTTACAAATTAAACTTGCAAAAATACACAGATTTGGTTGTATATTGGTGAATGTGTTGTTACATTTGAGACACACTATAAGTAAGACCAAACTATTTACATCTATTTTAGAATTATCTTGGTTTTTTTTGGAATTAAAATGTGTTTATTGACATTATAAACATACAAAATTACGACCTTATAGAAGGAATGGTCGGAATAGTAAAACTCAATGACCATTTTAATATTAATTTTGGGATAAAAAAAAATAACACATCAGAAACAATGACTAATGTTTCAGAATTGTTTCCCCAGATTTTCTATGAAAAACTAGTTGGGGTCAAAATTGACCCCAGCTGAGCCGATGTGTGAGTATTTACATCCGTGCTGTTGAGGGTTAAATCAAATTTTGTTTTTATGATATCAATGTAAATTAACTTTTGCAGTTAAACGATCCATATTGCTTTTAATATTTATGGCTAAGAAGTGTTAATACATTTTAATAAATATTTTTGTGCAACATCGAGAGTCGAGATTAATTCACATAATCTTTACACACCTTGCCACATTTGCAATTTAGAACCTAAGATTTCTCATTAATTTGAATTGACGAATACTGATAATTACATATAAAACAAAATGATTAAACTAATATTGCATTATTATTTTATAATATGGTTAGGGCAAAATGTTTCAGGAATTGAATGAATTGAAAAAAAGAAATCATGTCAGGAAAGAAATGCCAATTAAAAAAGAATGTAAATTTAAATTAAAGACACACGCATGCAAGAACACATTTTATTTTTAAAACAAACAACCACAGAAGTTAACGTAGTTTAAACTAACATAGAAACAAACTAGTGTAGACTTACCTGTAGTCGCTGGAAGGATGACTGGATGAAAGGTCCCCACTATTGTCTGAGCGGTATTTATACGATTAATATTGGTTGGAAGTTGCGCACATCCGTTCCCGAGTGTCGCTGCCTATTGTTACAGAGATGAACGCGTCAAGCCATAGCCGCGATGACAGAGCAAGAGGGCGTCACTACAAGCTCGTCGCAAACTGTCGATATTTCCCAACACTAACAGGAAATCATCGGATTACCATGCCCCGGCACCCTTCATAGCTTCTCAGAACAAAACCATGATGAAATCGACTTTCAACACATTTTTACTTTCTACACAATTCTTACCCACTATGTTTTCAAGGGTCTGTTTCTATAATGGAATCCATTATGCGGCTAAACTAACGATAGGTATGGATCGGTTTGAAAGTCAAATATGTTAACATGTTATAGTTATATGTAAGAGCTGCGAATAATATTGGTTTATGAGGGGAACATCTCCGTGTTCGGTTGATGGCATATCTTTGAGCTTTTGTGCAAACTCTACAGACCACAGCACGGCTGTTTGGATGCATAATATCCATTGTTTGTCATTGGATCTTTTGGGGGTATAATGCCGGTTTGTCAACATCGATATACAAGGTTATGGGACAACCGAATCGAAGACGATAATGGTACCAGAGATGCTTCCTATTATTCCCCGACGACAATGCATGTCATTGTAGGATAAACCTGACTTAGTCAATGCTTTCTCGACAGTGTAGCATTTCCGACGTGCATAATGTATTCGAGATAAAATATAATCGTAGATTTCAGAACTGTTCTTCCCTTTTGTTATAGCCGAGGTATATTTTAAAAACGTACTTTAAACGAATGTTTCAGTATGTAGGATTGTTGGTCCAGTATGTAAGTATTACGAATGTTAAAATAGTCTTTAATAATATTCCATATATATACTGGAACATATACTATGGCAGACTGTGATTTTAGGCTGAACCTTGTTTTGAGACATAACAGATGTTTTATTGCTTTTTCGGGTAGATTATATCCTACTGATGATTTAAAAACCGGGTGCAGAGCTTGCACCCTCGGGGAATGTGTTTTATTGACGACATTTAAAATGGCCGCCAATACGAATTGACAAAATAATTTTAGTTCATATCTTGGCTTATAGTTGAAATATAAACTTGAATTTGATGACAAAATGCATATTTCCTTGTCGAGGAAAACAATGTAATATTTTACTTTGAATTAAATTGATTACCCCCCCCCCCCCCCCCATTCAATGCAAGACACATGCAGTTCAACTAATGAACACTAAACTAGCTAATATTCATTAACAGTAGTATGCCATATTATAGCGGGAAGATTGAAAATAATGTGTTTAAGGTATAAGCATTATGGGTAATTTTCATTTGGACTTCATCCACTGGAATATGAGTTGAAGTAAAAGGTGTACATTCTCATATTTTGACTGATACTTGCTTATAAGAACAATACCAAAATCCATGTACAGCTTGTATGTGAACTAAAGTCTGGACTCTGAGATCAATTAACATGGCCCAGTACTGCAGAGGACGAGTTGATGAAATTCAAGATTCAAAGATTATCTCTCATACCAGTGTACATTAGCGATATATGTGGACCACCACGTACACTTCGATCCAGCATAGCTGTGCTCTCTTGGAAGTTTAAAAACATTCGGCGCACTCACTTTTCCCCGCACGGGCAGCATCCAAGTGGGATTCATTGCCTTTATAGCACAGACATGCTCCAACACTCGAGACATTCAAAGATTGACTTAAAACATATCTGTTTGGTCAACATAAAAACGTACTCCATTCTTCTTATCTAGGTTGCCCTATGCAAGTGTGTGGATTTAGCACATTATAAGTAATACTTATTATCATTATTATTATTAATGTTAGTAGTAGTAGTAGTAGTAGTAGTAGTAGTAGTAGTAGTAGTAGTAGTAGTAGTAGTAGTAGTAGTAGTAGTAGTAAAAGTATGTCATCAATATGATATGTGGAATGGGTATTACCGTGTTATGCCAATTAATACCCAGGACTATGACCGTACAGGTCATAGTCCTGGGTATTAATTGGTATAACACGGCAGCCATCTATGCTGAAGAGAGTGTACAGGTCTACACGTCCACCGCTGAAGAAATATATGTCATTAGCTGACCATTAGACCACAGTCTCGACCGTCAATGAGGACCCTGACAGATGTCAGAGAGATACAGAAGATTGGAAACGGCAAAAGAAAGTTAGCTTTATTAATAGTCTTTAGAGGGTTATGAAGAAGGGTGGCCTCAAAACTTTCACAAATTGCTCACAAAACTAACTGCCGCTATGCCTGCCTCTAGTAAGATCAGTGTGGGGAATGTCAGATTATGTGATACATCGTTGAAATACTTTAAGGCGACATAAAGTCGGAAACATCGATAAGAAAGATGTACAGCGATATGAACTAGATGGCGTACCGCAGTTTGACGAGAGTGGTGATACTAATATCACAGAATTAAAATATACGTCGACGATAAAAGTTCAGTTGGCAGATAATACATCAGTTACTGCTGATATAAGTATAGTTATAGATGGATGTGAAGTGCTGTGTGTAATCCACGGGTCTGTTCACAGAGTGGTCCAAGACTACCTAAGGGATGTGTTGGGATTTAGTAATCGATCATCGGTTACTATCGGATGGACACTACCACAGGATTAATTATAATAAAATGTTCTATAATCTATCTATATAATATCTAGATATATATTAGATAGATGATATAACATTTTATTAAAGTATTCAATGTCCTGTGACCCAACCGATCAAATCATCGGTTGCATTATCGGTTAGGTCTAGCATAAATAAACTAATAAATACTTAATGTGTTAAAGCATGTATTGCATGACCTGGTGCATTATTTGAAACCCAGTTGTATCTTTATTCCATGCTTATTTATCCACACATGTTTAATATACATTAAAGAATTTCCCCCAATGCATGAACAGTGTGTATTTCTTTGAAAGCACAAGATTGTCATTCCCTGGAATACAATTATCATAACCTCTCTCGCCAATAACCACTTACATAAATCTTTCTTACCTCTCATCTTGCCAAACAATTGATGTATTAGCTATACATTTAAAGAATGCATGCCATCCATTCTTAAAACTGTTCAACATGATTAATAAACCACAAAACGTAATCAAATAATGAAGTGTGCTATGATCGAAAGCTGAACAGTACTGGCAAACATTAGTAACGGCACTTATCATTTGTATTGTCTTAAAACTGTGGAAAGCTAAAGTACTTCCAACCAATGGCTATACAATTAATGTGTCAGGCGTATCAACAATGCTGAGAAATCCCTAACTTGATCAGTAGCCTGACATCGGGAGCCGCCATGTTGGATGAACTGGTTTCTCTCAACATTCTGTATATATTGGCTATGTACTGAATAACATCTTGAGCATCGACATTTATTAGGTAAAAACTATTTTAATAGAATATGTGAACCCAGCTTCGCAAGTACATATTATTCTATGATAATCCGAAAGTTCAAGCAAATTTCACTTGAACTATTGAACTATTGTGACAACTCGAAATCGATTGTTGCATTCGCTAAAGGGTAACCAACCGATTTGCAATTATCATCGATCATCGCAACACCACTAGCTGTGAATATGACCACTGACCATTGAGAGAGACCATATCTTCGTATAACACACACAAAAACAGATGTGATCACCATCCAACAGGTGGTTCACCTTGCTAATTCAGGCAAGTCCATGCAGGGTACGTGTTTTTATTGATGTCTTTGTTTTGCTACTTCCCCACTACACAACGAAGTCGCTCTCGTGTAATCTGGTACCAGTTTCTGGTGAAAATGCACCGACATCAAAGCCCACACATTAGAAACATGCCAACATCATTGACAATGGTTTACCTATTCACATCGTCTCTGGATGTGACACTATATATATTTTGGGAATTGGGAAGATAGCAGTACGCATTGTTTTCATCAAAAGAGTCTCAACCGGCTAAAGGTCATCAGCCTCTATGCACAACGTTCCTGATATCATCGTATGAATTTATTAATGAACCAAGCATGATACATGTTCTGAACAAACACGATGACCAATCACATGCTAAACACCACACCACACCTACGTGTTCTACATCTCACTAAAGAAGCAGTTGATGACGACGAGGGTCCACCTGTCAGCGGGAGATGTGCACTTGATGCTCATCTATTCGATCTCAAACCTGAGCATTATGCATTATCCATAAATACTGACACTAACATGCTGGAACTGACTGTCTTGTTGGCTGATGTTTCACCTGATCCTATATCAGTAATACATATAAAGAAATGTGTCTGTTGTTTCAACCTTGCTCTAGTATTGGCTTTGTCAGCTCCACTGCTCGTATATCATGTTCTTCCAGGCCTGTCATGTTGATGATTGTAGAAAGCCACATACCACTATAAGAATATTATGAAGTTGATGATGCTGAAGCAGGAGCACCTGGGATGGATTTACTTGGCAATTACATTGACTAGATATATATCTGACAGAATTTATGTAAACACAAGACTCGTATTATACTTAGTTGTGCTCTTTGTATTGTTGATTTGTTGACTTTTATTAGTTCCTGTATAATGTTGATATGCATTACTAACTTAAATATATTAGATTAGTATTCAAAATATATGATTTTGTTATTGTTTTTGCTATTTTAAATATATATTTTGCTGTTAGTGCTAGAAATTAATGAAGACATTTACAATTTGGAATCTGTAATTGTATTTTCTGGTAAGAAAAACATACATTTTGCCACAAAAATCAAGTATTTATTTCAACTAGAACCTGAAATATGACATGATATGAAATTTGATTTTTCAGGCGGCCATTTTGAATTTCGTGAATACAAAAAGCTCCCCAAGGGTGCAATCTCTTCACCCGGTTGTTTAATCATGGTCTAAACAAGTATTATGGTTTTACACGAGACTACTAGTATATATTCTAGAATAATTAGAAAACACAAGAGAGAACAAAACGTGAGTCAAATAAATAATATTTTATTCATGTAAAAGCTTATGATATAATAAACGCTCACCAACTCAGAGAAATGAACCGGTAAAACTTTATAGCAGTTATGCCTTTCAGAACCAATTGAACTATTTCTTAGGACATTTAAATATATTTTCTAACAAATTTGTACATATGATAACATGACGATAATGCTTTCAAAGGTTGCTCAATATCTCAAAACAAATGTAAAATCGGGGGAGGGAACAATAGCCCAGAGAAGTGATAAATAGCAAATTGTTTTTAGCGAAGCTCTAAAGGGGGTACTTCTGGATCTTCAGGTTCTTTGATAATTTCTTTCTTGTTGTCTTGTCCTAGAACAAATCCACTGGAACCTACTTTTGTAACGTTGCTAAGCTTGCAGGATGGTCCCTTGCTATCGTATTTATCAATATACACAGTCTGACAATCTTTACCAATGGTGATACAGATTCCTCTGAAATATAAATTGGATCATACTATTCACGTTAGTGTTAATCGTGTTAATCGTGTTAATACAAGGCATAATCACAGTAATTATCTGAAATCTTTCCTATTTATTTTAAACCGAAGCTTCTGCACGACCACAGTCATTTAGCATCGACGCTCTACGTTTCGACGGTCGGATGACGTGCTCCAGAATCCAGACAGGAGGAGCTTCCTTGTCAGAAGACCAGTTATCAAAGTTCTGATATGTCAACGAGACTCCATGAATGACTTACGCTCGTATTTGTCCACCCACATATCCGGAACACTTCTATTTGTATTAATAAAGTTAATTTATATTGCTCTAGATAGACCTGGAACTGGTTCTGACACGTCAAAGAGGCTACATGACTTTTACCCGTATTATATCACTCAAAATATGCATCGCAATTCTACATGTTTAACTTAGGTGAACTCCTAATGGTCTAGCTTAATATAATTAGGAATTATTTATCACAGTTATATATGTATAACGCACGTGGACATAATGTATATAGCTAATGTTCTAGTAACTAGAGCTGAAACGAATAGCAAAAATGCTATTCGAATATTCGTTTGTAAGCATTATATTCGTATTCGAATATTCGTTTGAAATATTATTAATATACTGAAAAGCAAAAGAAACGCAAGTCATTCTGTATTATTCGAGTGTCTCTAATTTTCATGAAATTCACTATGTGTATTTGATCGTGAACTTAAGAAACACGCGAATAATATACTAGTTGACCATAGTCGAGACACGTTGATAATTATCAAAACACGTTCAGGCTGTATGCCGACTGAGCGTCTAGGCCGTTAATTAGATGACAATACCTTGTTAAGTTTGATTGGATTGTAGTTATGTAACGACACTCTAAACTGTGGGGTCATTTAATCATCGGCTGATCATGGCATGTGTAACATTATGATGTCACTTCCGTTTCGACTAAAAACCGGGAATCTACCACTGTGAGTAGGAACTGAGGTTTGTGAACTCGTTATATGACGTTAATTTTTTTTTTAATTTAAATTAAAAAATTGGACAACGTGAATTCTACAAATTGTGAATATGTTTTTTTTACTTAAATTTTACAAAATCGTGAAAATTGCCAGCCGCTAAATATACCGGGTAACCGTTTTACAGCAATCATAATATAAATGGTGTGTATTTTTAAATGCCGGTGTGTAAAATGATTGTACACTAATGACAAAATTATTAATACATACAGTTTCTTAACTTTAAGGAATGTTAGTGTGCATCAACAATGACTTACAACAAGGGCAGACAACCCAGAAAGAGTGATTGATAATCAATGTTTTCCCACTTTTTACATTCTGTAAATGGAATGGTTCAGACCATACAGGCCATAGGGATAAATAAGTGGAAAGGTCTGAAGGATGGTTGCCTGACACTGAGCTGCATTTCTGTGGTCGGGCGAAATTACGTCGAAACTAAGTGCTGGCAAAGGCAACATTCTGATGCTATGCTGCTGCAAGAACTGACCTGCATCACAAGCTGTATGTGGTGTGGCATTATCATATCGGAACGTTCAGAGTCAGAATGTAAACACAACAAACTGAAATAGGCGTGGGAGAGTGTCAGACGTATGACAATGATTGTGCACAACAAGGCATCAATGTTACAGACTGTCCTACTTTTGCCGCTGATCTGAATGAGTTGTACTCCAGATTCTATACTATGGATGTTTTCCACATGAAGCAAATGTACTTTGGACACGATGGATATGGCTGACAGCAGGATTATTTTGTCACAAATGGATACTTTGGAATGTTTTGGACGGATTAATGTTCGGAAAGCCGAAGGGCCAGATAAACTGTGTAGACGTATCACTAATGAATGTAAAGAGCAACTACGTGGTGTAATGTGTAGACTCTTTCAACTCTCCCTGGATACTAACAAGATCTCCAAGCTATGGAAACAAAAATCATGCCCGTCCCGAAGAAAGTCAAGCCATCTACTCTAAACGACTATATGCCGATAGCGTTTACATCAGTGTTGGTGAAGTGTTTTGAAAATATAGTTCTGAAATTCTTACTCCGTGAGCTCCACTCTCTACAATTCGCTTACAGGGCAGAGTGCGGAGTCGAAGACGCAACACTATCTCTTCTAAGTCGCATATTTGATCATCGTGAGACTCCGAAAGCTTACGCATGGGTGCTTTTTGTAGACTTCTCGTCAGCGTTCAACACGATTCAAACACACATTTCTAAGCTTCTGGACCTATCTGTGAACAACTGCCTTATCAAATGGATCGCTAATAGACTTTAGACAGGAGAAATGTGATTTCACTAATGTGTGCATAAAAGGCGTATCTGTAGATATTGTTACTAAATATAAATACCGTGGCACAATAATTGATGATAAGTCAACCTTTGCCCCAAATACAGATGCCATACTTAGTAAGTGTCATCAAAGAATGTATTTTCTTAGAAAGCTCAGGTCCTACAATGATGTTATTATTTTTTATAGTAGTTGTGTACAGTCTATTCATGTGTTTTCTATTCAGTGCTGGTACGGTGCCCTGTCATTGCAAAATAAAAATAAAATTCCAAAATTGTGAAAATATGTATGAACATTACAGGATCTGAATTTGAACCTCTCGATTCTCTGTATGAAGATCGTGTTTTGAAACTAGCCACTAAGATAGTACATGACTCTAGCCGCGATCTTCTCCCTTCCGGTCGCAGAATCCTGATGCCAAAAAACCAAAAGGGCCCGTACATCGTTTATACCCGCTAATATACATTTGTTAAATAATATCAAATCTCTAGCTCCCTTAAGCATATGAATTCATATTTATGGTGATATTCTATTTTATGCCTATAGTGCTTATATATTTTAGTTGCATTGTTACCGCTAGGTTAATATTATTCTATTGTATGCCTATATAATGCGTATATATGTGTACCTATTTTGTTATCGCCAGCATTTTAAGTCAAACAGGGTTGTGTTTTCTCTAGTTTTACTGTGTTGTTTTGTTTATTTGTCTTCATACGTATTGTACATGTCATTCCTTTTTTAATATGTTTTTGTATGTGCTCTCTTAACCCTCTCCATGGTGAAGGCAACCGGATATGCCCTAACTAGCTGTGGCTGTGTCTAATCCAAAAGGGAGAAGGTTAAATGCGCAACTAAGTCCCCTGGTGGGAAAAAAAGTCTTATTTTATCTTATCTTATCTCAAAGGTATTACGCAATAACGTGCGATCTATTCTGCAAATGTGTTCAAATATTCGAATGCTGTTTTACTATTTGAATATTCATAATTTAATATTCATTCGCGAATATTCGAATGTTCGTTTCAGCTCTACATGTGACAGGCTTTCGGGATCGGGTTCTAACACGTCAATGAGGTTCCATGACTTTCGTCCGTATTCCTCCACCCACATATACGTTACAATCATAAGAGCATATATATCACTATTGAACTTCTAATGTTCTAGCTAAAAAGAATTGGTAATCTATTTAACTCCACCTGTGACATGCTTTCGGTATCTGGTTCTGACACGTCAGTGAGGCTCCATTCAGGACGTGGTGATGTTCTCCCTCCATCAGGTCCAGATCCAGAACCAAATCCGACTCCGTCTGGCCTGTGTATGCATGGTAATGTAACACTAGTGTGGAAGGAGTCGTAAGTTTTCCAGATATAGCATTGCTGAGAGGAATACATTATATAAGGATAATGATATAGAAATAATTTCACAGATAGAAAGACATGTAGAGGAGACCGAGAATGAGGGAGGACACAGCTTATTTTGAATTTTACCAACAGTGTACGGCGGTAAATTACGAGAAAGTAGTCAACGAATTCCATAGATATTGACTAATCCATAAATTGTTAGGATGCTAGTCAATGTATATGTTTTCTAATGCACAAACTAATAGTTCTGAATTGTTATAATGCTAACATACAATGTGAAAATCTAGATGCTATAATATATAATTAGCATTAGCCTGCAGTTGCACTCAAACCTAACAGGTCCATTTAGCAAATTACGCGACACAGTCGGGAAAAAAAGACATCTTTTATGTTTTAACTCTGCCTAAACAATATATGTTTACCTTAGTTCTTCTCAAAGACGTTTAGTTTCATTTTCTTTCGATTTTAACGAATGTGTTGGCACTTAAAAAATAAAATAACGATCATTAACAATTGAAAAAATGCCACAAAACGTCGTTGAGAAGGGTTATGTTTACCGGTATCCTGTACTGTCAAGTCTGTGATCTGGCAGTCAGACTTCACCAGAGAGACGAGTATCGTCAGACATACAAGAACTCGAACTGTGGCCATCATTGTTCTGCTGGGTTACAAAATCACCCACTTGTACACAGTACGTACATACAGTATTGTATTATATA
>JAUTBT010023680.1:0-20399 GCA_032361225.1 Lepetodrilus schrolli
AACATCCGTAGCGCTGAATGTTGCAGTAAACCTGCGAGCACCGGCTGGTACTGACAAGACCAAGGATAATAACTGCAATGCCACTCTACAGACATCGCATCCTATCAATATCGCGTCATAAAGGAAATTTCGCATACATTGATGCCGGGCCCCCGGGGCGGGATTTGAACCTGGAAACTTTGACTCCGAAGTCCATCGTTCTACCACTGCGCTACAATCCGCCCCATTTAGCATAACTTAGCATACATATAATTGCATTTAAACTTCCAAATCGTGTTTCATGGTATGGTAATTGTATTTCCAAAGTCATTTCCAAAGTCACCTGCGATAGGTAACTGCAGTTTACATTTCCGGTTAAACCTGTACGGTAATATAGTGTTTTATTTAGTTGTTTTTTATAGTTTAATAGAGTAAGGGGAATAAATCGAATAATTCAAAACGGAAAAATAACTCGATTTAAATTGATGACCTAATTGTACCATTATTGCTTCTCACGTCCAATTAATGAATATTAAAATATCGATAACTAATGGGACATGAGGAATAAGTATAGCTGGTATACAGCACTTGTGTGGTAAAAACAGATGCATATATTTTCCGGTACGACATCGCCAGACCTCGATGTAGGTCAACTATCCGTGATTGTATGCGTTTAAACCTCTATGTATAAATTACTATGTATAATAAACTCGTTGCGACGTAGTTTGAGCCGAACGCTGACATTAGCCAATCAAATTGGTCGTATGGATATTATTGGGTCACCAACTGTTCATATGCATAGAATAGGTCAGCCGAGTCACGAATGCGATGTTTTTGGAAGCTGTCCCGTTTCATGCTGAATAGTACCGGTATGTATTTCCAGAGATACAATGTTTATTTTCACATGGTCCTGGCATGGTATCTATGCACAGGACAATTTTGCATCACAGAAAACCAAATTACTTTTGTAGGCCTAACTGTGATCATTTTGAAAGATTCGTGTGGGTTTTTATGAAAAATACCAAAGCAAGCTTCACTGGAGAAATGCCGGTAACGGATCAAAAGCATTTTGTCTAACAAACCAATTTCTTGATTTTCTTCCCCCCAAACAATCTTAATGCTGGTCATTAAATCATCAAAGCAACTCGGAAAAACTGCAATTAGGAGTACAAACTTTAAAGGGAAATCATTTCTTTGTTACTAATCATAGGTTGTCTCCCCTAGTAGGCAATTACTAGGCTACGTTTCATATTACCAAGACAATGATTTATGGTTATAGATAGTATTGCTGTAAATCATAAAATGTTAGCAAGTATAAAACGTTAACGAATTTAACGAGTTGCTCTTAGACGTTAACATTTCATTCGCTAATATTTGTCTACCAGTATTCCGTAGATGAATACGTGTGTCGGCCTTTCAATAATATTCCCGTCACTGATGTTGTTCGTGCGTGTAATGTCCTTGCTTAATAGCATCAGTTTCCAAAACTAATAAAACACAAAACAAAAATGTGATAAACTATATTTATATAGTAAAGGAACATAATAAATAAATATAAATAACCTTTTTATATAGGAAACCATCGACGGTAAACGATCCAATATGGCGGTTGATATCTTCATTCATAACCGCATGGTCACAATTTAAGTTAGTACTAAATTTAGGCAATTTAAGATTAATGGGTACACAACAATATAGTTACATGGTTATGTTTGTAAAAATAAACACATTGGATTACCAATAGTCCGTCCTATCTATCAACCAAAGTAGAATTATATTGTTTACCTATGTAAAATAATGGACTAGTCTAGTGGTCTTAGAACTTCCTGTTTTCGTGCCGAGAAGGTATTTACTATACACGTGCAATTAGTTATTGTTGATACTATTCGTTACCAACAGTGTTACACATTGACAATTGAAGATAAACTTATGTGAAGAAATCGCTAAAATTATTTATAAATATGGACGCGCTCGTTAACATTTTATGACTCTAATAGGTCGATAATCCACCAGTCGCTAAAGTTTAATGACACTAACATTTTATGATTTACAGTAACTTATAATATTACTATAACGTCGATACCTCGCAGCCTGTTCCGTGACATCGTAACTATTAAAACTGGGGCCTGTTCTACGATATATTATGTCTAAATTATCGATCGTAAAGCCATCGTTGTGGTAATGGTCGTTATCGTAGCCATTCCCCGAAGCAATTGCAAAATTATCGTAAATTTACAACAGGAATTTACCATAGGAGAATGACCATTATAAACCTATGGTGTTTATATCACGTTAGGCTACTGGTATGAATTTACGAAAACGTCGTAAATGTAACACCTTCCGAACGTAGAACGATGCGCGTTCTCATTTGCGCCACGGCTACCGGTACGGCCTTTTCTTGAGACTCTGGGCACTTTTCCGTGAAGCACTCTTATACACTGCGAGACCATAGTGCTCGCGTATCTGTCATTGTCGTTGATCGCTACGAGAGCGCTACGTGAATTCCTAGTGGGCACGAGAGCATCATTAAAGGCTACCCTGGACTGCATTTCACGAAACGGTCGGACCGGAAATCCGGGCATGAATCGAGGTTTACGACACTTCCTTCTATAATAAAATCATGCCGTTCTTCGGCCCATGTCGTTGCTTACCTTTCGCTGGTTCATTCAAGGGTGACTGGTCGTTTATTTTAGTTGGTGACGGGAGCCACATTTCGCTGCTACCCGGAAGAAGCTAGTAAACGCGCAGATGACGGGCGACGGGCGACGGTAACATTGCCCTTTTATAATATATATGAGAATTATACGTTCGTTTTCTTTGGCGTGAGCTCAATCTTGGTCATCAATTACTCCGACTATACCAAATCGATAATTCCAATTCCAATGATACGTTTGATGACTGGCGATTTGCTCATTTACTTTAACGCTTGGGAAAGTTTCGATCGATAAGGATCTAATTCTTGGAGTTTTTTTTCTCTTCCGTCAATCATCGAACGACAAGTTTATTTGAGTATACGGCTCGTTATTGTACAATGCGGCACTTAATTGTGCTTTGGATCTGCAAATCAAATATAGGACTATTACCGGATGAAATGCGCATGTCCAATGTACATATAAATATCGATTCATTTTCACAACAGCGCCAACAAAGTGCACTTTATATTATTTAGTATTCATGAACCTGCTGAGAGTTGTTATTTACAAGAGATATCGGCTACTAGCATTGGTTTATTTTGGAAGCAAACAACACCACGACTCTGTTACGATAAGACTCGAAAACCACGCCTGATACATAGAAATCAGTGACGATATATGTAACCGCTAATTCGTGAGTAACTGTATACTACTGTATATGTTTATGCATCCATTCCATAACATCCCTCTCTCTCACACACATATGCACACACACGCACACACATACACACACACGCACACACACATACTCTTGGCTGTATTCTCTATATTGAAAACATGTACACTTCAACAGGGCCATATAATCCTGCTACTTTATTCACGACCAGGGTTGCTCTTCTATGACTGACTGTACAAGACACGAAACATTCTAAGTTCCAGACTCAGACTCGTAAATATGAAGAAGGTGATATAACTAGGCGATAAATCTAACAAGCAACTTTGACACCACTTTGATAAACCTTCACTTCTTTTGCGGAGTCACAGTTTTCCTTTTATCTCCCATCATTAAACGTCGGGCAATTTGAATGCCATATCTGTTTCCAGACACCTCTATGCTCAACGGTAGAACCGTAGAGATTTCCGAGGTGTTTTACCACTATAAATAGCTCCAGAGCCTGTGAAGACAGTCATGGATAAAAACAGCAAGCCGAACATAAAATACCGAGAGATAAAATATAGACGAGTCTCTCGCTCACACGTATAGTCAGGCAGTGCAAAATTCATACTAAATTCAATAATCTGTTTACACCGGCCATACAGATGAGCTCCGTGGAAAAAAAGGAGAGGGGGGAAGGGGAGGGGGAGCTTCCAAACAAATGGGGGACGCATTGTGATTGATCTATCGACCAGCGCCAACTTGATGCCCGGTGTGTTCTGGGATTGTGTTGCTAAATTGCGGATCGCTTGTTGGAAGCAGGATATAAGAGCAGTGAAAGTCGCATCGGCGGCCACTTGAGCGAGTTCTCGGGGATATACACGTTGCCGTTACATTCCCCGTCATGCTGACACGAGACTGGGGGTGAGTACCCCTCAATTTTACCTTTTATCAGCATCTCTATAACGCCATTTCAGCTTCTATCTTCTGTATGTAATCCTTGTCTGCCGAAATCAATGTTTGTATACTCGGAACCGGTCTGATATTCGTGGTCTCGACAGAGCAATACATAAGGATATACAGTAGTACATACTGCTTCGAATCGAAGAAATCAATGCCACATTAGACCTTCTGCTACACAGTAATGATGACAGATTTGGGGGCTGCAATGTATATTGTGTATATTTACACAATTGTGTATTTCTCGTAATTGATTACTGACAACTGCGAATTACGTACTTAAATTTCATTTTCGTCTAGGACATGGTTGTTTGATCTTCATATAGGACATGGTTGTTACGTTCTTCATATAGGACATGGTTGTTACGTTCTTCACTTAGGACGTCGTTGTTACGTTCTTCATTTAGGATTTGGTTGTTGCGATCTTCATCTAGGACGTGGTTGTTATGTTCTTCATCTCGGACATGGTTGTTACGAACTTCATCTAGGACATGGTTGTTACGTTCTTCATCTAGGACATGGTTGTTACGTTCTTCATTTAGGATATGGTTGTTACGATCTTCATCTAGGATATGGTTGTTATGTTCTTCATCTAGGACGTCGTTGTTACGTTCTTCATCTATGACATGGTTGTTACGTTCTTCATTTAGGACACCGTTGTTATGTTCTTCATATAGGACATGGTTGTTATGTTCTTCATTTAGGACACCGTTGTTACGTTCTTCATATAGGACGTCGTTGTTACGTTCTTCATCTAGGACATGGTTGTTACTAGGACATGGTTGTTACGATCTTCACTTAGGATATGGTTGTTACGTTCTTCACCTAGGAAATGGTTATTATGTATTTTCGTCTGGTATGGCATATATGGTAGTTACTTCCATACTTTCATATAGAACATGTACATACTTTCATCTAGGACGTAGTCAAAGTGTATGCTATACTACTGTCTATAAAGCGCCTCCCTTTCCTTAAGTCTAAATGATTTACGTTTGAGCTATGACATTAATATAACAAATTGAATGTGATCGCTATTTTACAATATGATAGATCCTCCAAATAGTATTATATATTGATATACATGTACAGGCTATGTCTACAAATACAATAATTTGAATACATTCTCCATATATTCATATCTAAAATACGAGAATCAAGCACTGCGCCTAGGAGTTACCTCTCTTGGCGCTACGATCGTTCTGCGGAACGGGGGCTAGGACGAGTAACGTCCTTAGTACTGACATTGTCCATGCACCTCCAACCACAATTATGTGTGTTTCTTATCACAGACAATATAACCCAACGCAGAATACTTCTTTAATTTTTACCACTAGACGGCGTTGAATTTACTCAAATAGGTAAAGGTAGACACACCAATGATAGTTAAAGTAACTCAACACGACGCAAGCAGCAATTGATTCAATGGCATATACAAATAAGTCCAGGGTCAAAACAAGTATTCTTTCACATCATGCATTCGCACCAGTAAGACTTGCTGTATAAACAGTGCCAGCAGGTGCTCGCAGGTTTACTGCAACATTCAGCGCTACGGATGTTGTAGGTTTCCTCCTGTCTTAAACTGACAAGCCGTGATATACGTGAAAGAATCTTGAGAGTGGCTCCAAAAACTAATACAAAAAGAAGTAAGACTTCTTGTATGAAAGGTGCCTAAGTTGCCAGGCAAACACTTACGCTTCATATTCGCAAAAATTAATGTCAAGTGATCCTGTGGTACAACATTAAGTAAGCCTACAGCAAGGCTGCTGAAGACCCCAGCGTAGTCGCTCAGTCCAACATCCCGAGCTATTGGGGTGACTTATCAGGAGAATCTCCGCAACAGAGATCAACGGAAATTGAACATTACAGAATCTATTGCGATCCACAAGCAATCGTCTTCGGTTCGATGGAGTGAGTGAGTACAGACGAATGTTTATATTATTATTTCCGTCTCAGATAACATATCATTATACTACAGTATTGACATCCAGTTTGCGTGCATTAAAGTAACGGACATGGTCTGCAGAAATTCTGCAAATGATATCATTATTTTAATGCCGTGGTTCATTTTACTAGCCGATGTCGGTTACAACTAACCAGACGAAGACATTAGATACATTTTCCATAGTTACATACCAATGACATGCTAGTTCCATAATACCACATGTATAATAATAATAATAATATACTTCTACTAATAATAATGATATTAACTGAGGTGCAATATATAGTACACAGGTGTTATTTTGTAAATATCTATTTTTTTTAAACCATTAATTTGGAAAGTTCGATTTCTTTTTATATGCTCCCAAATGCAACCGTTACTGTTTGCTTTGTAGACACGCAACAACAACAAAAAGTGTTTTCTCGAGCTTTGGTTCATTCTTTTGTACTTTCACGTACAAATCTGGAAAGAACGGAATAACAAGTGGACGTTTGTCTCTAGGAGGATTACAGTTTGTAGAAAAACATATGGAAAATGCCACGATTACCACCTGCAGAGAGAGAAAGGGCCGTCGGAATGGCGCGCATGGGAGCAACGAACGTTTGGATGCACTAAGCAGACCATCATTAGACTATTCCAGCGGGTACACCAAACTGGCCAGACAATGGACCGTCAAAGAAGTGGCCGCGAGTGACAACACCACGTTAAGATCGGTATCTCCGAGTATTGCATTTGCGTAACAGGTTCCTGACGATAACGTCATCGGGATCGACGTCATTCCATCACCGTGTCAGCAGATACACAATCAGCAGGCGTGTACGTGCTGTGGGTATTAGATGCTACCGACCTTTCCGTGGGATCTTCTTGAGCCGTCAACACAGACAGAATCGTCAGCAGTGGGCCAGGACTGTGCGACGTTGGCAACGTCGTTACTGCCAACGCGTTTTGTTTTCAGACGAAAGCAGATTCAACCTCTTCCATTCTGAACGATTGGCTCCAGCATGTATCCAACAGATTCATGCTTATGGCGGTGGAAGCGTCATGGTATGGGGTGGAATGTGTGACCAAAAGACGTAGTTGTCACTATACAGGGAAACTTGACAGCACAGAGGTACATCGACCATGTTGTCCAGCAAGTGGTCCTTCCATTTCTACAGCAACAACCACATGGCATGCTTTTCCAGCAAGACAACGCTAGAGCTCACACAGCCAGAATGGACTTCTTAAACCGTCACAACGTCGACGTACTGCCGTGGCCATCGCGCTCACCCGATCTATCGCCCATCGACCATCTCTGGGAACGTCTTGGAAGACGACTCCGACAGCGAAACCACGTAACTTACTGCAGCTTGAAGCAGCCCTACATGATGAGTGGAGGCAGATCCCCGCTGACGTCATCTCTAGACTTACATTTTCCATGAGGAGACGTGTAAATAAATGCCTGTATCGATGCTAATGGTGGTCATACTCGTTATTAAGGACGATACAAATTAGTGCTGTGCATTAAATTTCCAATAACATGCAGAAAGTTGCCTATTGTAAATTTACTTTTGTAACCCATGTATGTTTCTGAGCTGTTTCGTTAATCTAATTGAACCTTTGCAGAAGAGTTGAAAATTCATATACCCCATCAATAAATAAAAGAAATATTAAGTTGTGTTTTGTTTATTAACCAAATTCTAGGGGGTGTACTTTCTTTTGCACCTCAGTTTATATATATATTCAAGACTTGATGAACACTATCACAATTTGTTGTTATTTTAAAGTCGCATTTCTTTTGAATCCAAAGGAATATGTATTTGTGAATACTCGATGAAACGTGCATCAAGCGGTCTAGCCTTTGTACTCATGCTTGTATTCATGGGCGTGCTCTATAGTATATGATGGAAAACGAACTACAATAAAGTTATCAGTTGGTCATTTGCATATCAGGGCTGGTAGAGTAATACATAACATACTAAACGAGCTTCCATGTTGTGTGGGAAATAGTCTCGATATTCTATGAGTTTGAAGCCATGTTAACTTTAAACCGGTAGCAGAACATAACATGTCCAACTTAGGATTATATGAATCAGATCTGTGCTTTAGATAGTCAATGCCCATTGCATAACAATATTGGAACTTAATGACCACATGAATTCCTTGAATACGATCTATTGCCGCAGTCCTATGTGTGCCCGCGGAATTCCGACGTCATCAGCTGCCAAACTCACCGTGATTAGTATTGCAGATAGCGGGTATTTAGCCCTAAAATAACCTGGTTATTGTGTAATTGGTAGCTCAGCGTAGTGTGTGGGATTATAGTATCTCTAGGAAGTCATGTCATCGACTGAAGCCGTCATTGCGTTGTTGCACGTATAGGGCCACCGCTGTGGTTCTATGTGTTAGCAGACTTAACGGTTACCAATTCTTTTGAGATCCAATGGTGGCTTGTGAAACCATATCCGATGTCCTAACGTGCCTGAGCCGCGTTTTTATTTTTTCGTTTTGGGGAGAGAAATTATCTTTTTTTAAATCTAAACCAAATATTTGTTATGCGTATAATGAAATATCTGGGTATCATTTCTCGAAGCTATGAGACCATAGCGCTCTCCTAAATATCCGAATTCCAAGTGTATTACAGATCGCTACAAAAGTGCTTATGGTCTCGTAGTAGATATGAGAGCTTCGTAAAACGATACCCTGGGTCAGATTCAAGTCTATATCAACAACGATATGCATGTATTCAGTATTAGCATTCTAGAATACGTCGGGACCAAATGCAGCCACAATGCCAAAATACAACTGGCATCAAGTGAGTCATCTTCTCAAACGATGGTCATTACCTACTCAACATCAGTCAAGGGCCCTGGGTAATACGGACTACTTTACTCCGTTTTCAACTGCGTGTAACGGATGACTAACAATTTAAAAGTTACCTACGCTTAAAATTATCTGAGGCCGCTGAATCCGAAAATAACAGTTCCCACACTGGCATTTGAGTCATTGACCTTCTAATTAGCATAAAACAAAATGGCCGCCAAATTGTCTGTATCGGTACTAACAGTTAAGTATACAATGGGCAATCGTTTTAAATGATGCTGTGGATAGTATTATGTCCTAAATGGGTTACGGTTATTGACCCGAGGTTCGTCAACCTCTTTGGATTCCAGTCAGGAACTGTGTCGCCGACAATGTCCTATCTAATTCTACAGAAGAACCCTAGTCTACAGACAGTAACTGTTCATCTCCACATTGGAGCCGACCTCGCATGTCCAAAACTCAGTAGTAAAGTGATTGCCACTCACGAAGCTGCTTTCCAGTAGGACATTTTGGTATTCGCTCGTCGTACTGGACCAGACAGGATCGTGTGACTCGCTATACCAGACATGATGAAATGACACCTTAAGCGCATAGTGTTAACATACTCCCCAGGAAGCTCAGACATGTCCACGACTAATTTTATTTTCATGGAGGTAGCGTAGTTGCAGAGTGTCGGACTTCGGAGCCAATGGTCACGAGTTCTAACTAGCCACGGGAATGGAATCAATGTTCACGGAAGTTACCCCAATTCAATAACAAAACTTGTCATATTAATTTGTAACTCATTATGTGCCTGTTTTCCACCAATATGTATACAATTATCAACATTTAAATTTCCAACATTGGTTTGTTTTACTTGGAGATACATCCCTCTACTTCTCTAAAAGAAAAATCCTCAATTACCTATATTCCTAAAGCAGGACTCGGGATGTAAATAATTTATATAATTGAGGTCATTCCGGCAATCGAATTACCAACTTTAGGCAAATTCTCTGTGGCCGTTGTAATGAAATCACAGTGTCATCTGACATTACTAGATGTCCGCGTTCAAACTCTCATCCGAAAGGTCAGAGTTCACGTTTCTGTGATATAAATAATACCCACACTATCAGGACAGGTGTTTGGGGTAGAAATAGATGCATGGTGCAATATACTATTGGTTATATCGCTAGGGGAAATATAATGAGTAAATAGAATGATTTACTGGGGTTGATAATTATGTACATTCAACAGGAATGTCGTGGCTCATATATTGTACAAACTTATCAATCGTGGGGTTTTCAATAACAATAAGTTATTGAGGGATATCCTCCCACCATGAACAGCTCGTTGTGACATCTCCTCAAATATTATTGAAAATTACGCAAACATTACAGTTGACTCGGCAAATTAAAGTAATAGAAACACATAAAGTAGCAGGGAATCCACTGTGCTGACTGTACATGCATAATAATAATAATAATAATAATAATAATAATATGACCATTTATATTGCGCCAAATCCACGCTCAAAAGCATTCTCATAGCGTTACTTGCCTAAATAGTGATAACAACTTCAATAATTTACGTCTCCCGCAAAATATCTTGTTTCAATATACGTTGTATATATATATATATATATTTAGTTCGTTTATATTAATACTAAAAAAAAGAAGTAATTTCACTTGAAATATAGCCATAGGAAATTAATGTTAGTTTTCTCTATTATGGAACGCTTTCCAAGTAGTTTCTGTTGGGATTCCATGTATATGGGAATCTAATGGAATCCGTACCGTGAATCTATGCAGTAGATTTCCATTAGCTTTCTCATACCGGAAACCAAGCGGAAATGTTCATCACTTGATAAGTTTACGGATCTGTTCGATTCCTGACAGCAATGTAGCCGATTGTGGGGTTTTTTTACGCTGTCGCTGGCACCTGTGATGCACACGAGTTGTTATACTAACAAACATCCAGTGCAACGTGTTCGCAGTTTGAAATGCCATTAACTTCAATGGGGGAAACTTTCTTGCTTAATATTAACTTTCCGCACTCATGCATTCTCCCTGTTTCTTTTCTAAAACGTAGTTTGATATAATGTGTGATGTATCCTTGTTTCCATTCTCACCCTACGGTGATAATTCGCAATATACCTGAAATAACACGATTTTCAAAATGACACATCGCTAAAAGACTCAAATTGAAGCATAGCAAACAGACGAGAATCCGGAGGTCGATGCAATAAGCTAGACTGGTTCCTAGCCTATGTTACACATGCGCATTGTGTGGAGCATAAGCTGGAAACGAGTCTATCCAATAAACGAAGTACGTCCGTGATGCGAGATGTGTGAAGTGGACTTGTTATATTTTATTCTACATCCACTGAGAGCTAGGCGGTAGCCCATACAACCAGTGAAAGTCACGTGTTATATGCTTTTAACCTGATTCGTTTAAAACATCAAACGAATCTCCCCGAGAGACAGCAATGGACAGTGTATATTTTGCCATAATTGATAATTTGGCTACATGCTAAATAATGGTAAAAGAAAAGAGTACCATTTTCGCAATAGGGGTTTTACGTTTGTTTTGTTTTTAATTATACAATTAAATGCATGCTTTTAACGATGACAAACTAAGTATTACAATTGATTATGTTTCTATATTAGATATAATTTTAACTAGTCTCGTGTTCTCAGCCAGTACATATTTTGTTTATACCTTTTTGATAGCAATATCAATATGATATAATATTACGCAACTCCCCATAGTTAAACCTCAGACGTCAATTGACTATAAGCTATTTACAATCATACACCGAAATATATGTGATAGATACGTATTTAGAAGAAATATGATGTCCTTTATGGAATTGCATACGGAAAAACGTAGGATCACTTCCTTTCTAATGTATTAAGACTCGTGTAGTTACCTACACTGCATAAATGTTCTATTATACGATAATAACCCAAATAAAATAAAATATTGTTATAATATAGACATACAATTAATCACGGTTTGTTTCATGATGGTCAAACGTATTTTCACCTGAAAGTATGTACATTTGATTTGTCAATACATGTACATTGGGTAACAAGTTACATTTTCCCCATGTCCCACCGGCTTTACACAGAGTTGTATTAATTCGAGTTATGTCCCTTATTGCATAATATATAAGCACACACCAAACTATTACGAATATTATTCAGGTTTTTACGGAAATTTATATTGCGTTGGAATTGTATCCGCCATACAACAGTGAAAATATTGTTGTAGGTACAAATATGATTTTATGTATGTCAAGTGAATTTACTTTGCAGTTGTTGCCAAGAACTAGTGATTGTATGCCTTTAAAAGATGTTCTGGAATAGCTTGATGAAGTTTGAATACTAATGCTGAAGTTCCTCAGCAGCTATCGATGTAAGGATATTTCATCGATCATTTTTCTCTTCTTCTGCTGAAGAGTTTCACCATTGCCTCGTCATAATTTGAACTTATACATTATATAATGAGAACGTGTACATTGCACAACTGTGGGCAAAACTAATCAAAACGTATATTTCAATTGAAATTTAATCTTAGGTATACAATGTATATTAACTAATCAAGGATGAAAGAAATACATATAAATGTATAACTCGAGCTATTTCATCACGCTCTAGATAACACATTAACAAGTTGTAATTCTTTTCATATTACCACAATAGTATGTACAAAGGACAAACTATAGACAAAGGTTGCGCATCCGAAGACATATAATATTGAAAAAAATCAATCTTCAAGTGCCATGAGACGTACTTTCCTGGCATATAATTCGTGTTGTCAACTTGAATAATCATTGGTTTCCAACATTGTGTATTAATCTTAGTTTAAATAACCGCCGATGACATACAATCTATTCCTAGGAGATAAAACAATTATTGTTTCATATTATCTTTGTATTTCTACTCACCGATTGGTCCATTATAATCAGCTGACGAATCAATGAAGTTGACTTGCACTCTTGACAACATCCATCATGTCTTCACAACTTGAAGGTTTTCGATATGCATTGAAATTGCAATGCCAGTTTGCAGATATGTTTTTTTTAGCACAATAGAAAGATGTTCGAATTAATATTGTATAAGCTCACCGTCTTGGTTCTTAATGCTGTAGCTTCACGTAAAAACAACATTCGTTGTTTTCTGTGCAGAAACCTCGATTTTGTGTTCCATGATCAAAAGACTGAAGTATCTGACAGGATCTGTATGTATTAATACATTATCATATGAGTTCCAAATACTAACACAGAACCAGATATGAAGGTGTTGTTGTAGTAGGAGAAGTCTTTTCTGGAATCCAGACAGAACAGAGATAGTTAATCTTTGGTACATGTTCTATATTTCATGTAAATAAATACGAAATTTAATGTCTAGCGTTTTGTTTGCTTTTATGATCCATTTTCGTGTGCTGCACGCCTGTAAGAGTTAAGTTCACGTGGACTGGTTGAGCTGTTTATATTCATTAAAACCATGCTAACACGTTTCGTGTATTATTGCATGTATTTTGCGATAAACTTGCCTCGGGTGCTCATTATGACGTAAAAAACATTCTGTTTTACATTACGTTAACTCAATTTATGAGCTTAATTTGCAATCTGTTGTATATAAACGATCAGTAACATATGTACATAGTTGATAAATACAATACATCGGACTTTGGCGAGGCCCTTTAAAAACATTGCCTAATGATGCCAGGTCACGTGTTTGGAACACAGCAGCATCTACCGGTATACATCATTGTTTCACGTGAAATGGCTTATTATATTGAAAGGAGGAACTGATTTTCGTGTTTTACATCGTTGGCTATTACGTATTTCAACACCCTGCATAGTCTGGGATTTTCTGTTTTGACTCGTGTTACATTGGTGTGAATCTCTAAAAAGCAGTACAGCAGATGTACTTCGACAGTATCTGGAAACTAAAGTAACTAGTCTTGACATACAACTACTCGTGGTGTAATACCATTTCTGCCTCATTCAGCTTTGAAGTTCCAAAGATGGTAAACTATACCATACATTTATATATTTATATCGTATAATACGTGAAAAGGCACCGGGAGAGAACGGAATGATGCGATATATTCCGAACTGCTTGCAGAGACGTAAGCTGGCTCATGTAGTCAATTCGTGACGTTGATCAAACTAAATGTTCCACCTGGGCACCATAATGCCGTGAATTACCCATTACAGAGATCTATAGTCCTTAAGCACTGGCCTATAGTTGTGCTCCTTCCTTAATGCACAGACTGCCAATGATTAACCTGTATTTAAAAGATCTAAGCTGCAGATATCTTGAGATGGATACGTTCTAATCACCATATCTTAAAACATATCCATTTTCGGTGATACCTTGGGAGCCAGCAAGAAAGGCATCGTTCAACTCAGGCACGTTCTCTGTTCTCATTATTGAAATCGAGCAGTCCCTAAGGCAAGCCGAGTGGTAGATTGAATAAAATCCAACTCAAAGCGCAACTAATATCAAGTATTCATTGAATTTTGTTAAGTTCACTAAGAAAATAATTCTGGATCCGTCTCTGCTAAATGGCAACCTCCAATGTGATACCAAAACGAAGCTCTTTAAACGTATCATACTTAGGACATTATTACATCACATCACTTGAATCAGCAATTCATTGAAGGGGATGTTCTCTAAATAAGTAAGCAAGCTTAGAGAGTTCGGTCGCTGGACAGTACATCCTTGAAACAGAGGCTCGATGACTACCCATACACTACCTCTAGATTTGCGGCGTCAAACTCCTTACAGTGTTAATTAAGCTATATCGGCTGGCATGGGAACAAGGCTGCGGTGATGTGCATGCGTGCAAGGAAGCAGGCGTCGGGACACGAGATTACGAAACTATTTTGTGTACGAGTTCATGCTCAACTCTGGGTTTTATTCACAAATCACCATATAAACTTTTTGAGTACAATTTCATGCTCAAGCTCAAATCACCATATAAACTTTGAGCTTGAGCATGAAATTGTACTCAAAAAGTTTCGTAGATCTCGGGGCCAGGTCTGTATTTTAGAGGATTACTCTTTCTAGTGGCGTGTCTGGTTGATCGTGTAATTATTATAGGCGATGTTTTATATGTTACCCGGACAAAACTGACAATGTCGGCAATCGATGAATCTTAGTTCGTTTCCGTTACTCGCCACCACCAAGGAAATGGACCGAGACTTTATTTTGATTACATTGCGTCATTGGTAATATATATGTGCCAATGCTTGAAGATAGGATTCTCGTGAGGTTTTGATCAATAGTAGATTACGTATCTTTCAGAATCACTACAGTAACAGTCTGGATAAATCTTCCACTTCAGATTAGCCACGGTGTTTTGAGTTCTTTGAGAGATTCCCTAAAGCCTGCCTATCGTAGCAGCAAAGTAAATAGTAGCATGCTATTTCGTTCTCTTTCGTTTCAGTAATTTATCAAATAGATCATGATTGATACGCCATGAATGTGGTGATGCGTCCTCCTGATACGCCATGACAACGTAGTGTAGCTGTGTCCGGTTACGCCATGACAGTCTAATATTTCTTCTCCAGGATACGATATGACAACGTAATATTTATTGTTTCTGAATCCCCGTTATATCTAGCATAATATTGATTGTCGTGAATACGCTACGGCAACGCATTGTTGCTTGACAGCGTAATGTTATTTGCCATTGATACGGCATGACAGCGTCAAATTTCTTATTCCGGATGTGCCATGACAAATTATTTTTACTTGATCCGGATGTTTGCCCTGGCAACAAAATGTGGCTTGTTCCGGATCCATCATGACAGTGCAATGTTGCTTGCTTGCCAAGAGCGTAATGTTGCTTGGTGTTTGTTCCGGATACTCCTTGACAATGTACGGATACGCCATGACAACTTAATGTTGATTTACCGGATGCACCATGATGTCCAAGGTAATGTTGTTTCCTGGAGATACGTCATGGCAGCATAATTGTTGCTGGTAATGTTGCGTGGCGGCGTCATGTTGCTTGCTCTGGGATGTCCGTATCATTGTATAAAGCAATGCACGTCCATCCATCATAAGTAAGGTGCTCATGGACAGATACAGATGCACTGATTCCTACAACACTCATACAACCACATCGGTTGAATCCACATTACCGTAGAACGATGTGTTTATACCAAGATGAAAGACTAATTTAGGTCCAATTGCCTTGTCGTGGGGGTACCGATCTATTCACCGTCCTCGGAGATCACTAGGTTGGGATCAATAGCTCATGTGAACGTGACCAATGCTATCAGAGGCTATGGGGGCCTCACTCTCGTATCAAATGTACATGTGGATCGTACAATGGTCGATACATTACGTAATGTAATTGTGTGAACTGCACCCAAAATTAATGCTATCATACTGTGTGAACTTGTTATTGTGTGAACTGCACCAGCGAAAACATGAAAACAAGCATTGAGCCGCAATATCGTAGGTATCAGTCTGTGTATGATTATAATTGTGACGTTTGAAGAGCGTACTATCGAAGTTCAAGTCACATATAGTAATATCAAGAGATCAGCCATGATGATCTCACGATCGTGACGTCCAATAAGTTTTGAGACATTGCCATATATAGAAACATGATTTAATGCGACGTTGTTTATTAACATTTTATTTATCCATTTTTTTGGCTTTTACAATTTTTGCACAAATATTGAATCAATCAGATAACTATGTAGCAAACGTTTTAGTTCAGTCTGTACCGCTAGACATAATATTATTTGATCGTTGTCGTATTCTTTCATTCTATCTAGTATCAACATATGCTCTTAGATGTGTAACTACCTATTGCTCCTATACAGTTCTGGTGGAAATACTAAGAATCATTAATAATGCAGAATAAGAAGCTCACAGTTCGCCTCTAAACATGGATCGGTTAGTTTGCCGACTACGTAAGTGGAATTGGGACTTAGAGCCTAGCACACCGTTCCACAAGGGACCGCATACATTTCACCTCTTAGCCATTAAGTTCCCCGACATAATGCTAACGAAGTCCATGGTCGATCGCAAAAGGCCAGTGATGGTTATTTTCGTTTCTAAAGACTTCTAAACAAGCCTGCCAGTACAAAAATAAAATAAAATAAAATAAATTACTGGTAGCCAGTATGTCGAAATGGTACAGTATTGATACATCGAATACTGCTGGTATCTCCAATATTGGTGATACCTCGAATGCTGCTGGGATGGTATCTCCAGTATTGGTTATCCCGAATATTGTTGGCACCTTCAATATTGGATACCACGAATACTGCTGGGATGGTACCTCCACTATTAGTGATTCCTCGAATACTTCTTAGTCCAATATTAGTGATACATCTAAAAATAACGATACCTCCAATATCGCTAATACATCGAATACTGCTGGTACCTCGAAGCGCAGTGTGCTTCCCAGTGTAGCTTTGTATACCTCGAAACATTAGTTATTGATACCTCGAAAGACTACGGAAACATTGGTGGTACCTCGAGTTACAGCAGACACCTGGACGTACAGCATAATGAGAGACGCTCGCGACTTTGACTGGATCCACATGACCTTGGTGTTGGTAGGATCTTCACAGCAGGACGTGCTGAATGTCCTGACTTGGTTACATGCGAGGTGTTAACGTCTCCGGAAATCGAGTTATCATTGATCAACTTCTCGCGTCTTCTCCCACTCAACCAGGTTTCCGCGCGTTAAGTAGAAAATAATGCATTATATTTTTATCAGCTTAAAGCCAAAAAGGAAGAAAGAAAGAAAGATTTCTGTTTTCATTTACAGTGACGTACTGGGCGTTTCGTCTGTAATTCCTGGTGGTATTTGGATTTAGGATGTTAGTAGATCTCTACTGCAGTAGTAGTAGTATTACTACTACTAGTAGTAGTAGTAATAGTAGTAGTAGTAGTAGTAGTAGATCTCCACCAAGTTGTATACATCCGTGAGAAAAACTGCAGCTATTATATATTTGGAACGTCACCAGTTGTCGGTAACGTATTTATAGTAGGCACATAGTGCTGTACATTAGTAGACAACGGAACCTATTATCTAGTAGTAGTAGTAGTAGTAATAATAGAAATAGTAGTAATAGTATTAGTAGTTCGAGTAGTGATAGTAGTAGTAGTAGTAGTAGTAGTAGTAGTAGTAGTAGTAGAAATAATAGAAATAGCAGTAATAGTATTAGTAGTTCGAGTAGTGATAGGAGTAGTAGTAGTAGTAGTAGTAATAGTAATAGTAGTAGTAGTAATAGTAGTAGTAGTAATAGAAGTGGTAGTAATAGTATTAGTAGTTGTAGTAGTGATAGGAGTAGTATTATTAATAGTAATAGTAGTAGTAATAGAAGTAGTAGTAATAGTAGTAGTAGTAGTACTACTACTTCTAGTAGTAGTAGTAATTGTAGTAGTAGTAATAGTAGTAGTAGTAGTAGTAATAGTAGTAGTAGTAGTAGTAGTAGTAATTGTAGTAGTAGTAGTAATAGTAGTTGTTGTAGTAGTAGTAGTAGTAGTAGTAGTAGTAGTAATAGTAGTAATAGTAGTAGTAGTAGTAATTGTAGTAGTAGTAGTAGTAGTAGTAGTAGTAAGGAAGACGTTAGGCTTATACAATAGGAATATGTTTTTTACACTAAAGTCTAGGAAGATGTTAGTTATACACTAGTAGGTAAACATATGCAGGTTTACTATAGTTGGTAGTTCCACCGTGGTAGGCAGTTTGACTATTTAAAAATAATACTGATAATAATAACAATAATAATAATCATATTTATCACATAACATAGGAATTTTGGAGAGCAATAAACCCATGCAATTAAAATAAATATTTGAACTAGAGCAATAAAACAATGGATTTATATAATTGCACTCATACGCGATATAAAAGTTTTTTTTGACATCTTGTTCTTGTTGGAACTTAATTTGTCGAATATAAACTTAAAAGATTTCTTCAATTAACTATACAAACACATTTATTAACATTTACACATTTACTTGGAACGATATTTTGTCTGCATGCGTTAACACAGTTTCCAAAACATTTGCCTATATAGTGCTCGTGACTGAAAATCGAAATTACAATAGTATCTACGGTTATGTAATAAATATAATACCATATGAGTGGTCATTTATTACTGAATTTATTAAACTCGTTGGCAAAAATGATATTATGCTCGGCATAGCCTCGCATAATATCAGTTTTGTAATATATGACCACTCATATGAGATCCTCTATTGATAATGCGCATATCACCCATGCTAGAGTAATACATACTAGTAACCATATTCACTAATTAAGTATTAAGCGTAATAATTGTGCATCTGATTCAGCATATGCAGTTAGACGTATTCACTAATAAGATCTTATCTACAGACATATACACACGTATACTAATATAGTCAGTTATAGTCTTCACTAGTGAGATACTAAATACATTATAATGTAGTCATTTAAACTGTTATTACTCGTAGACTATTAGAGTTAAACTGTTATTACTCGTAGACTATTAGAGTTAAACTGTTATTACTAGTAGACTATTAGAGTTAAACTGTTATTACTCGTAGACTATTAGAGTTAAACTGTTATTACTCGTAGACTATTAGTTAAACTGTTATTACTCGTAGACTACCGGTATTAGAGTTAAACTGCAGGCAGTTAGACACATCCATTTATATACCTAACTTCCGGTTTCGTTACTTAGGGTGCCCCACGACCAAATCTGTAGTGATATTGAACGGTATATATAAAAAAATGTAGGTATAACTCTTACATACAGTATATAGTTTCAGTCATAGACTATGGTAGGAAGTTGGACGCATCCAGTAGTACCACACTGGAGCTTAAAAAAACACTAGTGTAGCCAGTTAGAAGAGCACAATCTCTCAAATAGCAATCTCTATCCTTGAGACCTGACATTATCACCCGCTACCCTCTATTTTCCCAGAACCCAATCAGTGGACAGCTATATGCATCGTCGTGCAGTGTTAAAGTGAGAACTCCCCATCGATTTCAGCGTCTACGTTGCTACATTTCATGGAACTAAATATATAACTTCTTACACTTCAGTGCAGTTTTTAAAGGGGATTGACCTTGCCAGTAATATGTGTTTGGCCGGGCATAGATTTTTGAAGAGATATATTTGGGATGGTAGAGACTACTTACCGCTCAATACTAAAGGTTTTGTGAAAATAGTAACCATTATGATCTGGGCTATCCTGTATCAAGCGGAGTGACTTTAGGGTGACCTATAACCCCGACCTTAACCCTCACTTGCTTTTCTTTTAGTTTAAAAAAAATCATTCCATGATATCATGCCATGTACTGACAATATATGAATAAAATGTGAAGAAGAAAAAATACTACTACTACTACTACTACTACTACTACTACTACTACTACTACTACTACTACTACTACTACTACTACTATTACT
>JAUTBT010023691.1:0-20387 GCA_032361225.1 Lepetodrilus schrolli
GCAACATCCGTAGCGCTGAATGTTGCAGTAAACCTGCGAGCATCGGCTGGTACTGACAAGACCAAGGATGATAACTATATTGCCACTCTACAGACATCGCATCCTATCAATATCGCATCGGAAAGGTAACTTTTGCGAACATCGATGCCGGGTCAGGATTTGAACCTGGAACCTTGGCTCCGAAGTCCAACTGTTCTACCACTGCGCTACCACCCGCCCCACGGTAAACTTCGTACACCCACCCATTTCAAATTGTCAAGTAAAAACAAGCGGTGCTGGTACATATTGGTTCATACACCTACCCTCGTCATCTATTCCACCGATGATGTTGTAAACGTAGTACGGGAAGAAGCGACGGTAGTACAACATCGTGGACAGCATGGCAGCGATGGCCGAAGTCGTCATCTTCTTGTGGTGTTCATGGTCGTAAATCTTTCAAGTAAAACAATTACAATGACAGATATAACCAGGAATCAAATATAAATACTTGTCCAAAGGTGTTATCTAGGTTATTGTCTAGGTTTGAATATAACCATTGAGATGGAGGCTTCTTTTGAAAACCATGATTGAACACAATGTTACTCAAGCAAGGCCCATACCTTTAATCTGGCTTTGAGGACTTTGGTTAAGGTTAACACATCCCCGTGGAATCCACAAGCTCCAAGTACTGTATTCTCCGTCCTGAAAAACAGAATCAGTATTTGGGCTATAGTTATTTTATTCCATGGTTTACATATTATTGTGTGATGATTTTGGTGGTCGAAAATTAGCTATCATAAATATAAATAAATATAATTTCATATTTTGGCCAGTCGGTCGGGTCCAATCTAAAAATAATAATAATTGGAAATTATGAATGGTCGGTTGACAGAAACTAAATATAATTGATCAATAAAATTGCCAAGAATTGCAATAAACACTAGGATACATAAATTGTTCAGATTTGAAAGGACAATTATTTTCAAAGTACTGCTACTAGTAATTGTTATAAATTAGCCTTTTGTGCTATATATATATATCCAGTAACCAATTGCCTGTCATTGTGTCAATCATTGCCTGTCGGTCTTTGTTCATGTTCAATGATGGTTTATTCGACTTGTTCCTTCACCATTTATTATATTATTCTAATTTCCTTAAAAAAAAATTCAATACACTGTCAGCGGAATATAATCAAAAATATAAATTACCGTTTTTTTCCAAAATGGAAAAAAAATCATTTCAGCGTATCCACAAACCAGGGAATCAATTAACTATGGCTTATGATGATTATTGCGCAATAATAAAGACATTCAAATCAATGTACTTAACTGAAAATACAAGTAAAAGTCAGTCCACCTCCAACTTACAATGAATAAGTCTTTGGGATTTCTCTGGAATGAATAGAGAAGCCCTCACTTAGTCGTGTATCAGATGCAACAACAGAGAAATCCTCTCCTGCGATAGCCAAGACAGTCCTACAAAAGAAAGAACAAACCGATGAATTGTGGCATAAAACTCTTATGAAAGGTAGGTTGAAGTAGCAATTATTTATTCTAAGGTTATGGTTAGCAATGTAATTTATTTTGGACACATTCTATAAACAACAAATATAATCGCGAACACCAAAACACTTTGCTATTGTTTTCCTATCCCCAACCTGGAATTGAACCTGCGCCAAACTACTTCACATGGGCGACAGGTTACAGTGTCCGAGCGCCTAGCCGACTGCGCTACCGGGGAACACATGAAAGCCTTCACATGCCGTGGGAACCCTGTAAGAAGTTTGATGCTAATACGGAATGAGTCTGGTTCTATTACGATGCTTCAGTCCACGACATCAATCAGCCATCCTCTGACAGTTCCATTGGCCATATCATGTGACATCCGGCTTACATATTAGATTTCTATCGACTCGAGTTCGAGTTGTACATGCATTTCTCTCCATGTTATTAAATCAGTATCCTTACAAAATTGCGTTATTCTAATGTCGCAGATATCATAAAATGACACACATGTAAATAGACTGGAAGAAAAGGGAAGGAGGTGCGTGCGGAAATAATACTACAAATTGATTTCACTTTGCACTGTTTTTCGGAAAAACAGGTAAATTATCTGTGAGTAATAACGTCTCGGGTGGTTAAAAATAACAAAACTCGAGAAATGAGACTTCTAGTCCCCGTTGCACAGAACAATCGTAGCGCTACGAGAGCAACTCCATGCTGACGTACAGGAGTTACGATTGTTCTGTGGAACGGGCCCCAGATCAGAAAGGAGAATATGATGAACGAAAACTGAATGCTTTTTAAAGAAATAGAAAACAATGCTGATTCGTAATTAACAGCGTGCATTACCCGCCATTAAAGGTGTATGGATTGAAATGCGCCTGCTTGGGATTCCCGTGTCCATATTCTTGTTGTGGATAGCCTTGAACAATTACTGGATCCATAGTAAAATTTAACCACGGCAGAAATGACTCGACTGTTGTTGAAAAATGGCAGACGAAATCTCGTCTCGTTGCTGCGAGACCAGATTCTTCCTTTAAATTAATGCGATATTTTTAACAGGATAAGTTATTCCTGCGAGATACACACCATATATGTTACTTTTCAATGTGGGATGAAACATTTAACAAATAATTTCAGAAGAAAATATTTATTTCCAAATCTCGCATAAGTGAGATTCCCCCAGAAGCGGTATTTTAGGATGGTAAACGTGTTTGACGTTATAGCAAACATAATATTTCTTCGTTATTGTAGTATTCCTTTGCAAAGACGTTCTTTGATAGTTCACCGCCAATTTATTATATGTTTTATGTGCAATGTTTGTGTTGGCATTATGTACATGGGTGTAAATAATTGTCGAGAATGCATTTTCCAATACAGTGCCCCTGATTTCGCTAGGCATTGGAAATGTACATTTTCCTCAAGATAAACTAACAAAGTTGGAAGTCCAACCCCCCCACCCCCTCCCTACCCCTACTTTTACTACCAATTTTGTCGTAATATGGATTGGATATTTATAATGCGCCAATACATGCATACTGCTTGTTCTTGGCGCTAAAATGTGGGAACGAACATACAAAAATTATATCATATTTATATGTACATGTAAGACTATATAGTATATGAAAACACTAGAAGAATTTAAGCATTGTAGCATTTAATTTCCCTTTCACATATATTATCCCTCTTTGTTCGAGTTATGTGGAATTATTTCACCTGTGAAAGTAAAATTGCTACAATTTGCTAGTTTCACATTTGGTCAAGAATGCACAGAACCGTTATTAATCTAATTAGTGACCTGCCTGGCATATTACCGGCATTATGTTACATTAAAAAATATCTGGAGCGTGTTTCCAATGCTCTTGGGAATAATCATGAAGTGTCATTTATCCAAATCAATGCAGGAGAGTGTATATTATACATTGACCTGTCTGTGCAGCAAATAAAATAATTCCTTAAACATTAGCAAAGAACATGAAATTTGTCTTTGCATAAACATCTGTTGCCATAAAACAATAATTTCCTACTCATTAAATATAAGTTCTTGACACCCTCAGATTGATTGTAGAATCAATAGTATAGAAAAGAATCAATAATATTGCATATATTGAGAACTACTTTGGGTGGGTGGTAGAACAGTTGGACTTTGGAGCCAAGGTTCCAGGTTCAAATCCCGCCCCGGGGGCCCTTCATCAATGTTCGCGAAAGTTACCTTTCTGAGACTGACTGGTTTACTGCAACATTCAGCGCTACGGATGTTGTGGGTTTCCTCCTGCCCTAAACTGACAAGTCGTGGTATAAGTGAAGGAATCGTGAAAGCGACTCTTAAACCCTAATTTAAAAATTAAAAATAATAACACTCTGTATTTCTGATGTATATTTTCAGACTGACTGGGTGGATAAATTTCTTCAAATGATGTATAAAGAAATGGAACAAGATCCAATATGGAAAGGTATGACAGCCTGGTATGACATTACGGTAGGAAGGATGTCAAATAATTTGAGTTCTGGGGCACACACAGATCCATTGACCACAGTAGCAGTATGTAGTGCTGGAACAAATCAAGGATGGATTTGGTCAGTACCAGCCGATGCTCACAGGTTTACTGCAACATTCAGCGCTACAAATGTTGCGGGTTTCCTCCTGCCCTAAACTGACAAGCCATGATATAAGTGAAAAAATCTTGAAAGTGACTCAAAATCAGAAGGAAAAAAGTAGTAATAGATTATTATTGTTATTGTTATTATTGTTAGTATTAGTATTATTGTTGTTGTTATTGATATTGATAGTGTTATTATTCTCTGATCAGCGGCCACAGAGTCACAGCTACAGGATGCACGGCTGGCCGTGGAGAGACTGTTGATGAGCCGTGTCTACAGCCACGCCATGTTCCCCAACGGCGACGGCGACTTCATGAGAGACAGGTAACCCAGCAAATGGACAGTTTTGATAGGCTCACCCAGAATGATAAACAGTAATTGGACAGTTTAGTCTCGAATGCAGGATTGATAGGCTGTGGGTAGCAGGTACTCTCACCCAGATTGCTCCCACCCTAAAAATTAATAATAAACACTGCACTTGACATTTGGTGCTTACAAAGGACTTGTTGTTAATGCACTATCTGGATGTTTTCTTTGCCTTGCAGTCTGTTCCACCAGCACATAAAGAAGCTGTCTGGTGTGATCACGCCGTCTCACAAGGACCTGGGCATACTCCGCGTGTATCACTTTGAGTGTCCCTGGCCGGCCGCACAACGAGAGATCTACATGATCAACGCCTACAAGGTACACACAAAACTTGCAGCCAGGTCTACCAGGGCTGCATTCAATGGACAATACATATGCATACGTATATTATATGTTGTACTACGCGAGCTGTTCAGTGAGCAATACTTATGCATATGTATGGATACATTTCAATACGGGTTTGGACCGCGTAGCGTTTTGTATGAAAACCCAATGCGTGAAGTGAATGGACTGGACGCATGCGCAAACCAATTTCCTGCTATTTTCCTACTAACCCGTTCAGCGAACTACTAGATGTAGAGAAAAGTATTGTATTGTATTGTATGTATTTTCCATTGAACGCACCCCTGGTATCATCATTGGTTTGTCAGTACCAGCCAGTGCTGGCAGGCGTACCGCAACTACTACGAATGTTGCGGCTTTCCTCCTGCCCTAAACTGACAAGCCGTGATATAATACATATAGTAAATTAATTCAATGTTTAATCGTCGCAAATGGATGAAAGATTCCCGCAGCGATATAATCTGAAAGAATCTTGAAAGCTGCTCTAAACCCCAATTAAAATAAAAAATAAAATAGTTCATTACAGACGTGTATGGGTGAAATATTCCTTAACGAAAAATACTAATTCAATCAATTGTGGACTGTCTAGTACTGATGCATTTGTGTATTTGTACAGGAACTTCATGACCAGCCAGGAGGTAGTGGACATGGTGCACCACAAGCTGCAGGATCCTGTCAAGAGGGAGAAGCTGTCCATCATATGTGAAGATGTGAGTATCATGAGACTCCTGGGTCACTTATCTAACAAGAGGATCGGCAAGTATGAGTGAAAGATTCCTGCTGTGACTGTAATCAACAAATTTTATTGGGAGACCGAGAGGTCATATCTAAGACTGAGGTCATGGTCTATCTAAGGTGGCGGGTAGTAGCGCAATGGTAGAGACTTCGGAGCCAAAGGTCCCACGTTCAAATCTCTTCCTGGGAGCCCGGCATCAGTGTTCGCGAATGTTACCTTTGTCTGTAGAGTGACAATGCAGGTATCATCCTTGGTCCGTCACCAACCTGTGCTCATCCTTGGTCTTGTCAGTACCAGCCGATGCTCGCAGGTTTACTGCAACATTCAACGCTACAGATGTTGAGGGTTTCCTCCTGCCCTAAACTGACACGTCGTGATATAAGTGAAAGAATCTTGAAAGTGACTCTAAACCCCAATTTAAAAGAAAACTAAAAAAATCCCACACAGAATTGTTCCTGAGATTCTTGACAGTGACCCTTTATCCCCAATTAAAAAACAAAGCAAAACAATTGTTCCTCACGTAATTATTGTTTGAATACGGTAGTATGATTTTAAGCAGCAAGTTGTGACATTATCGTACCGGAAAATAGAAATGTTTATTCTGATGAATGTTGCATATGCTTCTTGAATTCTAAGCTTGCTTTTATCGATTTCAGATGTTCGATTATTGTCTGGCGCCAAATACGTTTGGGGACGGAACGGGATGTGACAATATGACTTGTATTATCATAACTTTTAACCACGGACAGCGCGAGAACAGCAGTGCATCTCAGAACAGTAAGCGCTCTGCCGACAACATGGAGACGTCCAGCAGTAGTGAAGAGAAAACGGAAAAGAAAGCTCGCGTGGAACCTGAAAGCACACAGGATGATGTATGACCCCAGAAACTCGCATCTTCATAGCTCTGTACATTTTTACGTTTTCCATTTCTATTGTACAGTGATTTCATTATATCGTTACAATCAAGCTAAAGTGGCGAGAACTGACATTCAAAATGACAGTTTCTCTGCTGTATCGTTTCCATACCCGGACGAGGCTTCACTGCCGTCGTCAAAAGTACAATGTAATACTGGTTACCGTATCCCACAAACCTTGGAAAGGTAAGCCCAGTGGTAGACTATTAACCCCCTCCCGACTGGATTAGGCAAAACCACTGCTCATTAGGGCATCTCTGGTTGCCTTCAGCAGGGAGAGGGTTAAACTAAAGGTTCTGAGGCCCCCTGAGGCCAATTACCTTCTCTGTGATGGAGAGCGGGGATGCCCTTTTACCGGAGATTATTACTGGATCGCTGTCGGTTGACATTTATCTGTACCTGCTGTAGTCTGTCCTGCAGAAACTTAATAGTTGCAGGTTCTTGGAGAACAGCGAAATACTGTAGGTGGAACAGATTTTATCCCAATTCAAACTCTCGCTCAAGTCCATGGCAGATTGCTGAAAAATAATTTAAATACTGTGAAAGGTTGTGTGGAATCACTAACCATGCATGCACATCTGCTGTTGCAAACATGCTAATGTTTCCTTGCCATTACCCATGTTACAGCCTCTTAACCCTCTCCCTGCTGGATTAGGCACAGGCATTGCTCTTTATTGCATCTGGATGCCTCCAGCATGGAAAGAGTTAACGGTCATACAGTAAAATGAATAGTTACATAAATCATTGTCGTCACAAATGGGTGAAAGAGTCCCGCAGCGATGTTAGACTCCATTTTTCAATATACGTGGTGGATATCTACTGTGTAATAACGATTCGATAATCAACGGTTGATTACGTCTTTTTGTGTTTCTCATGCTTAGGTGAAATGTATACGTTTTTGATTGCTAGTTCACCATCTCGATAAGCTATTTGTTCACCAACTTGATAAGCTATTTGTCGGTAGTTTTCAATGGTTTATTACATTAAAATGATTATGTTGAATAATTAGAATAACCCACTCGATACGAGTGGTTACGGAAAATATTTCCCTCGTGAAATTAATGTTCACAGTTCCGAGCTTCAGCGATAAATTAATTTCACTTGGGACATATTTTCTGTAATCACTCATATCGTGGATTAGTCTCTAATAATCACTCACTCGCACACATATTTGTAAGAAGCCAGCCAAGTAGATTGGGACGTTTCTGTCACTGTCACTGATTTCCATGTCTTGCCGTGGTCTTTTTTTGAATTTCATGACTTAATAATAAAAAATGTTACAACCTTGTATAGTCGTGAATAGGAATTGTTCGTAAGTACATATATTCTGATCAAGATTGCTTCCACTTTGTATTTCAAGCAAAAGAAATCTAGGAAGGGCGGTGGGTGTGCATCAGAGTGTTAATTTGAAAGATCTGTCTTATTGTGTTCAAATGTTGATTTGGTAGAATGGAAACAATTTTTGGTAATTTACCTTTAGAATCTCCCATCTAATATGTATTTTTCTATTTAAAAAAATACCCTGCTTCGTTAGGAGAAGAGCTTTTGAAAGATGATTAATTTGATACATCTCCCTGCAATAACTTGCCAACATTTTGGCAATTGATTAAAATGACAATTGATATTTACTCATTGAATTCATACTTTCATTCTCATGAATTCCATGTACATAGCAGAGTCCATACACATTTTTATATCATGATGTATTTAGATAGGTTTTGTTTCATCATATCTGGCATGAAATTGGCTGGCCGAGCAGTGTGGAACAATTGTTGAGTTTTCCTCCAGTGTGGTTCATATTTGAATGCGCTACAGCTTTGAGAATAAATCTGCTCATGCTTGCTCCTACAGCCGTCTTTAGTTGGACATCATCATGATGTTCATTCAGCTTGATTTTTGCATATGGGGGAAAGTCCGGGGCAGGTGATAGCGCAGTGGTAGAACAGTTGGACTTCGGAGCCACGGTTCCAGGTTCAAATCCTGCCCCGGGGGCCTGGCATCAATGTTTGCGAAAGTTACCTTTCCGACGCGATATTGATAGGATGCAATGTCTGTAGAGTGGCAATGCAGTTATCATCCTTGGTCTTGTCAGTAGTACCAGCCGGTGCTCGCAGGTTTACTGCAACTTTCAGCGCTATGGATGTTGCGGGTTTCCTCCTGCCCTAAAACTGACAAGTCGTGATATAAGTGAAAGATTCTTGAAAGCGACTCTAAACCCCAATTTAATTTTTTTTTAAATTGGGGGAAAGTTCACAGCAGCAACTTTAGGCTGGACTAGGCACATGTACTGGGCATTGTTTCACGAAGCTCACTTGTTTACTACCAGACCATAGCTCAATCGGAGCAATCTTTTATACATGGCGATACGGCACTTACGAGGGCGTTTTGGTCTCCTAGTAGACTGAGTAAAATATTTCTGCTGAGATGTAAATCACTAATTCAGTAAAAAAAAATACATAGTGGAACTTTGTGAAACTTCCCTGCTCTTTAAGGCGTCTCCTGTTGCATCCTGCATGGAGAGCGCGAAGCTGTACAATTCATTCAGCACACTGCCGCACACCACATGCTCGCATGCTTTCGTGGATCCAGACGAAAAAGACGAATCTTTGAGTGAAATGTACAACAGTTTGGTAACGAGTATATATTATGTATATGGTGTTTATAGTTGATGCGTTGCAATGCAGAGTTAGATTTGTACAGGTGCTTGCAAAACCAATGACTGACTGCATATGCTGTTCATTACACTATTGCAGTATTTACTGTGTAAATACAGTTAGTAGCTGCATGTAGTTGAATTTAATTATTTGATAATTTTGATGACAATGTGTGGCAATTTTGTTGCTTCACTGTTGATTGGTAGGGAAATTGACGTTTCTTTTAAAAGCATCCTTTACAATGTAAATACCGAGCAATTGTGACCAAAATTATTACATATTATACAGTTGATCCTTTATGTAATTAAAATGCACATGGATTGGTGTACAATAAAAGTATCTGAAGTAAAATGTCATTTTTTTGTCGAATGTTTGTCACTAATTTGACAAATCCTTGTATGTTTATGAACAAGAAGATATAATCATAATTTGCATTAGTTTCTATTCAATTATTGTGGAAGGAAATGACAAACTATCAGTTGGTTAACGTGTAATGGTCTAATACAATTGATTCATCTACACAATTGTATGACGTACCCTTTTCAACAAAATGTATTTTATTTTGTAGATTTACTATATATACCATCAGGTGAACTGTTTTCGTGGTACTAAAGTTCGAAGCGAGCTGCACGTGATCTATTGACGATTGTATCGAAATTATGATCTTAAATGTAAAGAACACTCACTGGGAAAATATCTATTTATGGAGAACAAGTTGGAAAAACTTAGAAGATTTTTAGAAACTATTTAGAAATATTCAGAAGCGCAAATAAACATAAAATAGTTCAAATAATGTCAATTTCCCTTAAATAGAAACACAAATACGAGATTCAATATGGAAAATGACGAAATTAATACTAAAATATCTTGAAAATGAAATTTTGCCTCTTAAAAATACTACACTTGTCATTTTAATGGGATATTTTATGATGAATATGAAATTTCGTTTGCAAAATTGACAAAATCAATATAAGAAATGGCTCAAACGGGATCCCGTATATTTTGAAATCGACGAGGCATTCCATCGAGATCACGTGAGCTATGATGCTAAACATGCCTTCAAGCAGACGATTTGACTGTCGTATTTTTTATAGCTTGCAATTTCTTTTTGCGATTTTTTAATATTTTTTTTACATCGCGTTAAAAAGTGCAATGTTTTCTAATGTTTCAATTTGTTCGATTGCATACCTGTGTTTGCTGATGTCATTTATAAC
This sequence comes from Lepetodrilus schrolli, assembly GCA_032361225.1. Classification (NCBI taxonomy): domain Eukaryota; kingdom Metazoa; phylum Mollusca; class Gastropoda; order Lepetellida; family Lepetodrilidae; genus Lepetodrilus; species Lepetodrilus schrolli. Next base: position 10,309 of record JAUTBT010023691.1, read on the forward strand.
AACTCTGCACGGTACCACCTTTAAACTTTTTTTTAAAGAAGTATATTTTCATATTTTATTAGATCAATATTGTCTAATATTTATAGGCACGTATTAATTGATCATTACGGTTCAATTGTGTTACATGAATAGTAATATAATGAATAAACTTTATACATCATTAAGAATACGACGGATTTTATGACATTATGTAAGCATTCTTTATGTACTAAAGAAGCGGACATATAATATAATAAACTGGTTATTTTATTGTTACGCGCAGTAATAACACTTGCATAGATTTTTTGACGGAACAATCGTATCCTAACTGAAGCATATGAATATAATATGGACTGTTTATGATAAATACCATATAAAATACTTATTTATGAATGTGCTTTAATCAATACGACAAGATACGTGTAGTTTACACATACTAATTTTCATAACATAGTTCAGCTGTCAGGATGGCCGAGTGGTCTAAGGCGCCAGACTCAAGGCTGAGCCTTCCTATACAACATAGGTTTGGGTGTTCTGGTCCACGTATGTGGGCGTGGGTTCGAATCCCACTTCTGACATATATTTTTTTCCTTTTTAAATCCAGTGAAAATTGATATAGATGAACGTAGCTGTTATTTAAAATTAATTTAGGCCATAATTCCCTGTTTTATGCATTTTTTCTATGATGATTTTGCCTCGGGCGGTCGAAAATACTTGCTATATACACCAATTCACATAACTTATTCAGATTTGAATGCACAATTATTTTCAAAGGACTACTGTACAATAGCAGTAATTGTTACAAATTAGACTCTTTTTTTTTGTATACCTATTTACCAGTAAAGCAATCAATTTGGCTTCGATTTGTGTCAACCATTACCTGCCAGTCTTAGTTCATGTTAAATTATGATTTATACCACAAGGTAGAGCGGACCCAGTGCACCTGACGTGTCAAAACCAGTCAACATAACTTTTTTTTTACAAACTTAATACCAAACATTCCAAAAAATATCCGTACGTTTGTTGGACTAGTAATGCATAAATTTGCAGTCAGTTATTAAAAGTAACCCAATTCAAAATTTCATCATTTCCTGCACACAAGAGAGAAAAAAAAGTACGTCGTCAGTTTTAAGGGCGAAAACTCCCAATGTCTCTTAAACCTGTTTGTTCACTATAAAACCTATGTGTTCATAGTCGTCAATAATGGTCAGTCAATAATATCAGCCCCCCCCCACCATCTTTCAATGCTCTCAATGTAATATTTAGACCTAATTTTGAAGATGTATTTTCAAAAATAATTTAAAAAAATATATTGCATGCAAAGATAATCTCTAAGAAGGGAAACATTATGCTTAAATCATGGATGGCTTCTGTGTGTCTGGGTAGCTGAGGGTCTGTGACAGTATATTTCCAGTAGGGCCTGTACACATTACTGTTTTCTCACTGTTGTTTGGTATTTGAGTCACTCTGTTACTCCTACGAAAGATATGGTCATCTTAAGCCGTGATTCGAACGTATGTTCAGAATTTGTCAAGGTGATGGCTTGCCCATCCTGGTTTGCTTCAGCACGACCCACGCTTCGCGAAAGGAACGTCTGGACGTTAAACAGGCTACAATTTTATTCTCAAGTTGTTTTTGCTCAACTCCCTATGCATAATCTGAGATGAGTATGAAATTATAGGCCTACTAAAAATAAGGTTTGGTATCTTCATGAAAGCTAGTCTAGTGTAAATAGAAGTTTCACTTATTTCCTGTTATGTCCCGAGGCCTGTTGCACAGAACAGTTGTAGCTACATATTTGATTGTAAGTGTGTATATTGCATAAACCACTTTTATCGCTACAATAATTATAGCTAACCATATTCTCAAGTATTGTAGCGATAAAAGTGGATCGGGTTCCGTAATTTTGACTTACAATCAATTGTAGCTACAACTGTTCTATGCAACGGACCCCTGGTTTGTGCCCGGACTACAGTAAGTAACTACAACCATTTTGTGAACCGCAGGATCTTATAATGCGTGGCATATAAGTTGAGCTTGATGGTATGAGACGAATAATTTGAGACGAATATTTAAGACAAAATAATGCAAACGAATCTATACGATATGTATTTAATACAACGCAAAACAATAACTATCTACTAAGTAGTATCCCATATGTTGCAGTAACGAGTCCCCAAAATATAGAGTAAGCCATGTTTCAACTGTAATATTATTTTACAATTCAGATAGATCCACACAGATAGTAAATATATTATATAATCTCTAGCACCAGCGATTCGGACCATACAGACACGCACGCACGTATTCACAGACATAGTCACACATATAGTACAATGATCAGTGTTTGTTTCGTTTACACATTTACAGCACCAAGATCTCAGATCTTCTTCTTCCAAAGACATTTCTTTAATTCTGCGCGGAATTTGGGATTACAAAACCCGTATACGTAACAGTTAACAACGTTGTTGATGTGGTACGAATGGAAGAAGATCTTGTAGACTGTAAAGATGTACCCACGGAGACCGTTAACGAACATCCAGGTGGTCCCCCAGATGGCGACGAGGATGAGAAACGGGAGGAAGCTGAGAATGAACACAACGGTGATGATGAACAAGGTGAAGGTCGTTCTTCCAGCTGTCATTTTCTGGCCGCCATTGTTGACCGTATTCCGATCTTTTGGAGGTTCTTCTTTCACCTTCTGGTTTGACGTAGACTCGGAGTCGACCGGTGTTTCTTGTGGATTGTCACCGATTGGAGCGACCATGTCATCAGTGACTCCTGATGTCAAGTCACCTGGTTTCACGGTTTCTTTTTCATTTTCACTGTTCGATATATCAGTCTCAGATAATTTAGATTTCGTCCTGTCGACATCCTTCAATTCTAATGATGAAGTTTGGTTTTTGGAATCCGATGATGAACTCGCTACTTTCTTTGTTCTAGGCCTAAAGTTGAATTTTCTGTGTTTCCATACCTGTCTTCCAATAAGTATGTACAGCACAACCAACATCGCTACACTCACAAAGAACAGGATAAATAGCGTCAGACTGTAAAGCTTGGTAATTATCTTCCCAATGAAGTTGTCATCGTAGGAACAATTGGAACCAAACACGTCCTTCCTGTCAGTCGGAACTGTTCGCTTCCCAGCAACCACAGCTCCGAGAATTGTAAGGAATATCGATACAATGTTTACGGCCAAAATGGAATACCAGGCAGATCTGATGGTGTACTGTGGTCTGAGAGGCCGGCATACCTTTCTGTATCTATCTACGGCAACAATGAGCAATGTAAACATGGACATGAGAACAAAGTACATCCTGGTGGCCCTAAACAGTCTACACAGGCCCACGAAAAAGAAGGTGTAGTGAAACCGGAGTTCTACGATGACTCCAGGAATGGACAAGCAACATGTCAGAAAGTCGAACACTGCCAGAGTCATGATGAACACTCGGGTGGTTCCGGGCTTGAACTTTTTCAAATAGACGACGAAAACGAGGCTGTTTCCAACGATGCCGAGAATCATGAGAAGAGCGAGATAAATGATGACGGGATAGATGAACGGCCATTTTTCACTGTCGAGATGGTCTAGATATTTCATGCGTTCTTCCTCTGTGATGTTGTAGGTAATGTTTGCTGACGTCATATTGTGGCGCATGGTACCTTAGGGGCTGTTCGTTTCACTTTCGGTTTATGCTTCTCTCTCGAAATGTTCTGAAAATGTAAGCAAAGTTTGTAAACATATGTCGGAAAATGGGATGATGTATGGAATGAAATAGGACCACACATCTCCGTTGTACATACGTAATATGCGTAATAATATCCGTAGGTGTTTATATTAAAATACGATATAGGCCTACTCATTATCTGGAAGTGGGTGTTTTCTTTTTATAACGTAAATTAATTTGACAAGCGAGCTATTGTCTCACATCGTTGACAGATGAGTCTCGCTTTAACTTGAAACATGAATCACTCGTAGCGCATGCGCAATATGCAATCTTTATAGGGCAGAATAACCTAGACATCAACAATCCCTCCTCATGCACAGAATTACGCTATATGCAGCAATCCATGGCCGCTATAGACGCACACCATCGCCTGATGACTGTCATTGATACATGACCGACTGAACATGGATGCTATATATACTATGCCACACTAAAACACAGAATTTCGCAACAGGTAATCGCAAGTAGGCAAGGGGTAGAACGACATATTAAAATATGGATAGTATGTAAAGGAAAGAAAAACGACCACGCGTAATCACGTTATTATAAAGCCTACACGTTGAGAAAGTCAAAAGAGAGTTTTACCACGTTCAACTTAATTCCAGCGTATTACGTCACATACTTTTGTTGATCAAGCAAGCCTATCAAATATAACATGATCAATAAAATTACATAACGTAATACTATAACGTACGCAGGAATTCTCGCGTTTGAAGTTGAACGTGGAAAAACTAAGTCTCTGTACTAGGCCTACCATTTGTTATCTTGGCCGATGTATACACATAGGATCTCACATGGGTGGTCATATAATACTGAATTTATTAAACGAGTTTGCAAAACTAATATCATGCGAGGCTCTTCCTCTTTTAACTTTATATTCGACAAATTAAGTCCCAAGAAGAAGCTCTAAAAGAGGTCCAACAAGAAATTGATATCGCATATGAATACAATTATAAAAATCTATTGTGTTATTGCACTAGAGAACATATTTATATTTATAGCATGGGTTTATTGCACTCCAAAAGTCCTATGTTATTTGATAAATATCTATATACTATGAGATACTTGGTTATTGGAGGAGATGCTGGTGTGACATAAGAGCGGACGGTGCACATCTAACACCAGATCAAACAATCAATATCAACTTACAAGTAAACTCCCAACAAATATAATATAACAGTTAATAGTAACTTACAAATAGTAACTTACAAATATACTAATATTATTTATGTAGTTATTGTAGTTATTAAGCTCGAAACGCGTGTAATAATAATAATAATACTATTATTATTATTATTATTATTATTATTATTATTATTATTATAGTAGGCCTATACTTCACCCTTCCACCGACTAGATGCACGCCAAGCGACTTACATTAAGACTATTGAACTCCGTTTTAAAGGATGCATAACGGACAATAGCTTGAGGTCACCATATGAGGTCATCATTTAACAACTTTACACACCCATTATCCATTGCTATCTTCCGTAAAATATATTTCTTTAATCTATGTAGCATAAATATAACTTCTCAATAATTATAAATGTAATAAAATCGATCTACGCTAAACATTATGTTGACATTAATTTATATACCGTTATATGGTTAATTACTTTGGACTGCAAGAAATGTAAATGCGAGTGATGACCTAGCTTACCACAATCAAGAATAGGTATGATAGCGTACGTCGATGGTCTGTGCTATTATTAGTTATCTACTGGTTCCGACCGAGGCATACTCTCGGAAAAGTTTAAATATACGCATGATGAAATACGATTTCCTGTTTACAGAAAAAAGGCAACCCACATCATGTTTTATCACGCGTTATTTAGTGTGGTAATTGTATCGAAAGCTAGGCATAGCAAAGTACAATTTCCTGATATCTATAGCAAAAAGCCCCACAATGTTATCTAGTGTGGTCTGGGGGTGTGCTACCGAAAATTTCGAAATGTAGACATAACAAAGTGCGATTTCCTGGTATATACCTATATAAATAAAACCCACAATGTTATCTAGTGTGGTCTGGGGGTGTGGTTCCCGATAATTTCGAAATTTAGGCATAGCGACTTTCTTTAGAATACCTATCTTTTTGCTGGTAAAAAAATAATCGACTATCAAACCGGATCAAGATGTGGTGTGAGTAAACTTGTTTGAAAGCGATTTGAAATGCCTGTAGTGTGAACAGTTAATTCGGATCGAGTCATTCAAGTCGGTTTAAGACGTGAGTGGGAACACGGCTTAAGAGTTGAAATGCGGGTTTATGATAAATCAACGACTAAACATTGAAAATAAACGTAATACATAATAACTAAAGTGAAACTCACAATGTACTCAGATAACCCGTATTAGGATCGTCACAGGGTTCAGTCTTCGCCAAGTGTCTGCATCATGCTACAGGTATATCACGTGCTAGTATTTACCCGACTAACTATACTTCGTGTCACACCACATATGCGCTTGGCTACACTTTACATCGTTAGGGCTACCTCTGTATGGCCAAAGATCAGCGCTGTGATATTAAGCTGCATCCGGTTCAATTTCTATTGTGGATAAACGCATTGTGAACTTGTTTGAATAACGTGAGTTTTCCTACTTCAATATTCACTTTCAGTGGAACCTAAACAAACAATACCCTTTCACTGCAAACCTGTGTGCAAGTAACTAAACACCGAGTTTCAACTGAGATGTGGGTAACTACATGACAACTATACACACGTATATTGTTCTACTATTTATCGTCTATTGAACACATTGAACACACCGTTCTCGTCTGATCACCGAAGTTGAGCAACATCGGACAGTAATCAAACATTGCTTAATTTCGTTTCATAGACAACTTATTTGTAAATTTAACGGCATTCTGCATCTACTTGCAATTGTTACCTTAATCCTATCCTTACAGATACCCGCATCATCATGATATTGACACTTTCCGTTACACGCGGTTTTCGATGCTCAATATCTAATTCCCAAATGCTTTAAAAAAAATAAAACTGTAGATTCAAAAATGAGTTGAGTTTAGATAAATAGATATATACAAATAACCGTTAAACATGAGAATTCACATAGATGAAAACTCGTCATTTGTTGCTTCCGCCATCTTCGATGCGGGTAACTGCACATGCGGTTCTCTCCTGTGATTATATTGGTGCATGCATGCCGCCTGTTACATGTGTTAATATCGTAGGCCTACTATTATTTGTCTAACGAAAAAACAACGTATGGTAGTGTACGATCATATAAGAGTTATGTTCACACGTTGGACCTATCGTTTTAATAAGAATTCTTTCCCATCACCCCGACGGATTAACTATTTACCTGTTGGGCGAACGAAGATTGCCGCTCTATAGGGTTACCTCTCCTTTCATCCAGCAGGAAGAGGGTTAACTAAAAGGAGTGATAGTTATGTGTCTCGCCTCGTATCATCCTACTTGGCGTCAAATAAATACTTTTGCGAAATATAACATTACTCAGGAAATCAGGTGGATAACGTATTTATTGCGATCATTTGTTTTATGTGATCATACAACGTGATAAGGTGGAGTACTTTTGAGTAAATGTAAATAAAATACCAATTGTATGAAAATACTGTCAAATGACACAACAATGTTTAACATTCACGTATCTTATTATGTTTTATACCTATTATTTGACATGCCTGTATATGCCATGTACAATAATACTTACTGCTTCTGTAGTCTACAGTACGATGGAGCTATAGTGTTGTCATCACCAGGAAGCAATCCCCAAACTGCTATATATACATGTATATATATACGACAGTGAAATATGTCGCAGAACAGCTTACATGCCTGACCCGTATCTAAGCTTAAAGGCCAACTTCCTAGTTTAATGTCCCGTTCGTTGTCAGTTGAATCATACAAAAGAGCGGAGCACGTATGATGTCACTGTTCACGTAAACACTAGACATGAAGAAGAAAGACGATTACGGAGTTAAACAATTGATCCTGGTAATTTAAGTAGGCCTAACTTTAGATCATGGACATTCAAAGATTTATGCGCAATCGTTGTTGGCTGAAGTTTTATGTGAACATATAACAATGCATCTATTACGATCACACCTGCTGCATGAATAAACCATACGTTTATTTTCTGTTACTTCTCATAAACACAGCTGATCTTAGATTGTATACCGCGCACATGTAATGCAATGACGTAAACCGTAAACGGATTAAAAATTATATTTACAACTGCTCTTTTCGCGTGTCAACGCTTTATAATAATGAGTCCAACCACCTCATATATAACATGTTAATGTCTGCAAAGTAGCTGTGTGTCTGAAAAGGCGTCCTAAAATGAATGTTTTCTGTATTTGGTTTGTGTATTTTCGTGTGTAGCTATTTAAAGAGATTTTCTTAACTGATGGATGAAGAACTAAGGTACCAGCATAATTGAATTAATGACCGTTAATGAGTGAATATAAGAATGAGTGATTTGGAGTTGAGGCTTTCACCTATTTTCGAAGATGAATGAGTTTAACATTTGTACACCTTCACACCTATTTTCGAAGATGAATGAGTTTAACATTTGTACACCTTCACGAACATTATTTTCCTTCGCTACTCGAATTCTTTACAATTCTTTACAATTAATGGCTAAAATGTTAAGTGAAAGAAAGAAACTTAAGTGTTCTAATTCAATTAGTAGAATCTTTAAATTAGTTAGAGACATTGTCATAATGGTAGAAATGATAATTTTGCACAAGGTACCAACGAAACGCCCCCCCCCGCCAATATCCTTCTCTCCATACCCCATCTCTACTTAAAAGAATTTTGCCGTATAGATTTGGAAATTTACTCATAAGAAACCTCCTCATTGTGAAGAAGTCATACTGAAATACAAAGGTGATTATCTAAAACTACATGCACCTTTAATCTCACTATTATATCCAAATATGTAAGCAGATTAAGTCGATACATACATGTATATAGACTTGTAACTGTCTTACTGCACAATATGTGATAGTATAGGCCTACTTCTACTTCTAGTGACGCAATATCATTTGGTTTAATAGCATAAGCTTGATAAATACGAATCTTATTGTTATAGTTGCACTGATTGTGATATTAAATAAATAATTCGTCCGTCTGTCTTGTCTTGTCTTGTCTTGTCTTGTCTTGTCTTGTCCTGTCCTGTCCTGTCCTGTCCTGTCCTGTCCTGTCATGTCCTGGTCTGTCTGTCTGTCTGTCTGTCTGTCTGTCTGTCTGTCTGTCTGTATGTCTGTATGTATGTATGTATGTATGTATATCTTTCTCTCTCTCTCTCATACACACACACGCGCCCGCACACACACACACACACACACACACACACACACACACACACACACACCCACACATACATACACACCTCTTAGCCCTGGGTTAAAATTATATCGTCGTCGTGAAACATATTTCACGATGCCTTAAAACTGATAGCATATGATGCTTTTGTGAAACGGACCACTTATTTAATGCTAATGCACATGCCAGTGATGGAGTCGCTAAACACAAGTCGTCCTCTACACGTAACGACGCTACACACCAACCAAGAACCGTCGCACATGATTCGTATGCGCAGCTTTATCATAGTCACGTAACGTAGGTTTCCATTGGAGGAAGTGATGTAGCCCAGAAGATCTAGTTCCTTCAGGATGCCTCAGAATTCTTGGAATTGACTACACACATTATCCACGAGTATTCCTCGCGGGGAGGTAATTGGGTGTTGACAATAACTACTTTTTACGCAGATCAGACTTGAGTAATAGGTTCTCTACCATGCACTAAACGACAAGGGGAAATCGTAGCGGTGATATACTAATGATGTTAAGTAGAAGCACTCAACTCTAGGAACAGAACTTGTGAATATTCATTCAACAATGATGCGGTTGGAGAGTTGTACTGCGATGCTGATATGTCAACGATATTAATTATGATATTATATATTAGGCGTTATCTGATCTGACTAAGAAACCAAACGTACACTTAAATCTCTTTCAGGAAGTTATTTATTATATCAATGGTTGAGCTAACGGCTTGTGATTCGTTCTGACGTTCGGTTAAAACAAAGAGATTGCAACTCCCTAAGCATAATCTTGATCTGACGGTATTTGGACTCCGATAAGCGGTGCTCACTGTGGTTGTTTGAATGAGAGAGAGAGAGAGAGAGAGAGAGAGAGAGAGAGAGAGAGAGAGAGAATGTACATTTGATGTTTCTACATACGATGTTTCTCCATAAGCATAATCTTGATTTGACGGTATTTGGACTTCGATAAGCGGTGCTCATTGTGATTGTTTGAATGAGAGAGAGAGAGAGAGAGAGAGAGAGAGAGAGAGAGAGAGAGAGAGAGAGAGAGAGAGAGAGAGAGAGAGA
>JAUTBT010023702.1:0-20385 GCA_032361225.1 Lepetodrilus schrolli
CTCTCTCTCTCTCTCTCTCTCTCTCTCTCTCTCTCTCTCTCTCTCTCTCTCTCTCTCTCTCTCTCCCTCTCTCTCTCATATACGTGGGTAGTTATGAGGCAAGTTACATTAAAGTTATACTGCATCGAATATATTATGACGTAAACCTGTGTTTGTAGCTAGCGATATATTAAGTGTTAATTGGGGAAAGTTTACAATTATGGAACGTACTTTAATAATATTTCGAACGTCGGTGATCGTACCGTTAAGAATTAAGTTAATTAAAGAATAGACTCATTCATTAATTTGTTTGTCGCGCTCTGTGTATTACACTAAAGTGTTTACTAGACTAGAATGATAAGCGATCATATCGATATATATAAGTTCACAAAGTGATTATATGTATGTCGTTCAATATATTTCATATTGTCTGTGATATTTCTGATTGTTTATCTTTAAGACAATGATAATAAAACACACACAGAGACGCACGCACGCACGCACACACACACGCACACACGCACACACAGACACAAACACAATATTAATTGTCAAAGGCGCGTTGCCACGATAAAGTTATACCAATTACTAAGCAAACATCTTCGCGCTTAAAATATACATGTACGTGTCGAGCTTAAATAGTTAATTACTTGAACACTTGAAGAGCTAATTACTTGAACGCTTAGACGATAAGTGACACTTTGGGCGGCTACTTCCGGCGTGTTGCGCCAAGAACGTGAACATATATTTGATGTAGGTGTCAATTGAACAGTTAAAGATGCCAATTGTGTGTATAAGCCATGTAGCAATTCCTATCTGAAGTAGCGACATAACGAAGTTATATATCAGCGATACAGACCCACGTATAGATATAGATATAATACTATCAGTTTGAGCTCTGTCGATTTGAAATTTTCTGAAATACAAACTCTGTTAAATTATACACTGTGGGCCATTCGGCTTCCAATTGTCAGTCCAGATACTTTGAACGCCCGGATGTAACACCGGCATGACTTCCGGCATGACTGGTTGATTTGGGCTCGATCATGTTGGGACTTGTGCATGACGATACTACTTATTGAATGTCTAGAAGCGGATGGTGGTACAGTGGTGGATCGTTGGGTTCGAATGTTCTCAGTTCGAAGCCCCCAAGCACATCGCCTACGAATTTATTGTGACATCATTTCAATTGCATTGCATTTGGGATAAATATATGTAAACACAATTTCACGTTAGCACCATTGTCGCCGTTCCGATAGAAAAATCATTCAATAGCAATAGTGCCATTATTCACAGATCCAAACTTAGAACGGAGTTCTATTAATATTATTGGTTTTATTCTGTTTCGTTTACTATAAAGAAAACGAAAACGCGCGCACGCCGTTTCAGATTCTGGCGGCGACGCACTCTCAATACTATTTCCGGTCCTGATTGTAGGCTAATAGCAGTTAGTTGTCTAATGGCTAAAATACACCAATACAGGGATCTATCGACGTATACCGCTATTTCTGGACGTTTGGTTGTAGATTTGTATATTTCAGTGTCTGTACTTGATTAATACAAACCAACAAACAACAATAGTCATAGTTGTGCAGTCGATAATTAATTAGCGAAATCGATGCATTCAGACCTACAGCTAAAAATGGATTCAGTATCATAGATGTAAATGCGATATCCATGTTATACCTGTAGATAACAATTTATTAATTAGCTTTAGTCGTGTTCTTATTCTGAATGCTATGATAGTACGAATTAATTCTTTAATGGTAATGTGTATCATGCTACTTTGCCTGACTAATAACTATCACAGGGGTATATCCCTGTGATATAACTATGCAAATTAGGGAGCTCTGATCGAGTGTGACTACTATTTATAGATGCTACTATATGGAAATAGTGAACAAAATGACAAATACTATCGGAAACTAGATGTGCTAATCGAGGGCATTTAAAATATGTAATAAGAATTATTCTTAAAGTTGTTTCTTTTCTAGTATTTAGCTACGCGTGTATGGGTTTACAATTTATTGATAAAATGTCGATTCACACGTTGATGTTTTCTTCTTATAGAGACGTATTTAAGCTTGACATTAGATGATAAAGAGATTATTAACCTCGTGTGTTTAGAAATCGTCTACATCTTGCACTTAGGGATAATCTCTATGTATTAGACTCTCTTAAGCTCGTCTAATACAAAGAGTATCCCTAAGTGCAGGATATAGACGATATCTAAAGACACGAGGTTAATCATTTATATATATGCAGTTAGAATAGAACACTTGACCTAACACAGAATACACAGTTTCGTACTCGTCCACCCTTTGGAATACGCCCATAAGATTATTGCGCAGTGTCACATCATAGTTAGTCTTTTTCAGCACCAGCCGCAGTTTCTGGATCGTATCGTGTTACTACGGATCATCGTTCCACTGGCACTCTTCATCCTGTTCCACAATTAAACAGCGTTTTGAAGCGTGTGGTGCCGCCATATTATCGTCTAGTAAAATAATTAGAAAATTCAAGAATACTGAGATAGCAATATGCAAACTGGATGTGAGTGAAAGCCTAGATTTGGAAACGACAGCATGAGGTATGATTCCCAAAGAGGTGAGAAAGCCAAGTTAGTGCACAATGATTTTGTTCCAGATATCATAAGTTCCAGCACAAGTGGAAAGTCTTCGGAGCGTTCGAAGTTATTATTATTATTATTATTATTATTATTAATAATATTATCAGGAGTAGTAGCAGTAATGGTATTCAATTATTATTATTATTAATATTAGTTAAATGTTCATCATTAATTAAAGTAGACCACTTCATTTACTGACATTTCTAATATCCTAGACAGCAAGCCAAAACATCAGTATTGAAGTCCTACATTTCACATAAAGAAATGCAACTAATGCATGAGAAACTCCATTGATAATACATGTATTACTAGCGTCACAAATGAGTGAAAGATTCCCGCAGCGACGTTAAACTCCATAATCATTCACTCACATGTATTACTTTTTATAGTATTAGTATGGGGGAAACATCGAAGTCTAAACCAGCCCTTACAATGGTTCCTCGTGTCTATTTCAATACACATAACTACATAAACACGAACATGAGTAAGAGAATCTGCTAGATTAATTTTCAATTTGAACAAATAAAATAGCCCCGCTGTAGGTATAGACAACAGATGATCGAAGATAAATTTAGCAAGACTAACGAACGTACTGTGATACTCATCCGTAAAGTATTTTCAAGTAATAACAAATTATATTAACTGACGAAATATGGTGAAAATTATATTTTATGATTATTTGATATCGGACCTTGAGCTGACCCTGACCCTGGCCCTCAAAATCGGGCAGCCCCCGCTAAAACGTTTTGCCTGGTCCTAAAGTACATCTGTGCAAATTGTTGGTGCTTTGGGCCAACGTGTAACGATATTGACTATATTTGGACTTAAGCCACTCCACTAAAGCATGATATTCCGACCCGTTTAAAGTGACAAGATCATCTATGCTTGCAATATCTATATTTTTAAATATTTTTTTTAATAATATCTTTCTACATTATTTGACTAACTATGAAAAGAACATGAAAAGAAATCTACAACAATTGTACAACGTTGTCTCCCCAGTGCTTTGGTCTAAATTTTACAAAATGTTTGTTGTTCTAAATATAGACTGACCTGTTTTTAACTAGAAGTCGGTCATTTTATTGCGAACACATTTGGATTAGGAGGGAATTAGGAGAGAGATAATTAGGAGAGAGAGAGAGAGAGAGAGAGAGAGAGAGAGAGAGGGGGGGAGAGGGGGAGAAAGAGAGAGAGAGAGATGGGGGAGAGAGAGAGAGGGAGGGGGGAGAGAGGTCATATTTCTAAGATTAGTTATAAAACTGAGAGAAAGAAAAATAATATTTAGCGCGGAATGCATCATATGTAATAACTAAGGTACATGTGTATTTATTTTACTTAACCGTGACGCCGTCATGATCAGTCAGTTCTATGTCTACTGACGGTACTTCGTATAATCGCTCGTACGGTGCCATAGTTATCATAGAGCTTATCCAGCTCACACTGGTATTTCTGTCCACGAATGTGTCGGTATATTACCTAAATTAACACCATTCTTAAGAGCGGTGTACTTTAAACACTATATCTGTATATGGCGATCATGATCAAAGGGTGAACTTTAAAACCGAAATATGATTTATGTGTGTCCAATCCATTGCTACAGTATTCTAGGCATCCTCGAAATGGTCTTAACATCCGTAATTAACGGATAATGTTAAATTCAATGTTATATACGCGAATAATGGTTGTCCTCCCTAAGTTAAGTGCTATTATGTATCATATGTCCTGAAAATATATAACACATGGTGCCATATTGAAGAGAGATAGAGAGAGAGAGAGAGAGAGAGAGAGAGAGAAAGAGAGGGAGAGAGAGTGTATCCATACTTATGTATATGTTTATATACTTTGCTAGACTATCCATAGTCTCAGAGGGTTAAAGTAAATCAATAATAATATAACTTATATTGATTGGTATAATATTTATATGAAAGGAGCCGCTGAAATTCTTTACCCTGTTCTCCAGTAATCTAGACTTGCTTAACTGATCTAGGGGGATATTTTGAATATGAGGATTTTGGTGAGAACAGGGTGTGACACAAACTAATACTTTGCTGTAATCACGCATACATCCATCTTGTATCATTTTAAGCATTCACTCCATAGCCATCCTTACATCGGAAGAGCTTGTTCATATTATTGCAGGACTATAAATCAAATCAATGTCAGTAATAAAATACAAACAATGTCTAAAATATCATCACTCTGTACCTATCGGGGTAAAGATAGCATCAATCACGTGATATTGGAATCATCTGTCGCCGCAGCTGATTGGACGACAACAACCGGAAGTCATTCCGGAACCTTGGTCAACTCCTTGCAGCGTATGTTTTGGGCGTGTCCCCGGCAGCGCTTGCTGACAACAATCTTACCTCGTTTTTCCAGAGATCCGAGAATGTAATGCAACCTTACGACCATCTGTAACTCATTCCAGTATGTTAGCGTACGCCTAAATTGAAAAAGCATTTGTGGAGAAACATATCATATCCTAACGTAAGCCTAGTGTAGGTATAGTACAGGACGGAATGTTTGTGGAAGGCGAAGAGGAGGCGGTTTAGAGGAATTCAGATTCTGTGATTCACCACGAAAACCATCAAATAGCACAGCAGATACCATTAGTCATAGACAGGATGAAGTAAAGAAAAAGAAAAAGAAAAAACAAAAGAAAAAGAAAACAAAAATCCATATTTACTTCCTGAGTTTACGGGTTTTAGTAAAGTCAGCAGACAAATTGAGAATGATTCCTAAAATATTACGAACAGGTAAATATTTCACTTGAGAAAATAGAAAATACAATTTCTTATTGCAACCAATGTTGAGAAATACAAAGCTCGGATAATGTTGAAGATGATGTCATAGACAGGTGAACACAACTTACAGTTCCTTCTCAATTATACTCGAATGATTTAATATGAGTAAGTGTCGAATTTGTCATTTTGTAAATTGTCATTTATGATAATTAGAATGTTAGTATGCCTCTTGGTTCATTGGACTAGTATACATGAATGTGGTTCCATGTAATATGAAGAAGAAGAAGAAGAAGAAGAAGAAGAAGAAGAAGAAGAAAAAGAAGAAAAAGAAGTATTGAAGCCTTAAGTTAAGTTATTGTGACATTGTTCCAGCACACAGTATCGCCATCGGCAAACGTTTTGATTTTGAAACAATTCAAGTGTACTCATTATTTGTTTTTTAAAATAAAGGCCATATTTCTTTCTCTTCTGACATTCAATCCGGAAAATGTACATCCAGCCTTGCGGAAGTCGATGGGGTTAAGTGATATGTATACAATGCGCACGATGTACATGCGATGTGCGCGCCATCTGGCGGCACGATGGGAAGTGACATCTTTAACTCTTCAAACAGATCGGGTTTACTTCCGGAGTTTCCACCAAGGACACGTGGGTACATTCAACTACGTCGTACAATGAAACATCTCACGATCTGCTGCCGAAGAACAACGAGTGGTTCCTCGGTGGCGTCGAATTTTTCATGACCAAGGGATCGGTTCTCGAAGCTCTCGCATCAACCTTGAGACCTTCGCGCACTCGTAAATGGCCTATCGCAACGTTTAAGGGATCGCTACGACAGTGCTTGTGGTCGTGTAGTAGATATGATACTCAGGCCCAGAGATTACGAAACCTCTTGAATACGATTTCATGCTCAAGCTCATATTTTATATGGGGATGTGTGAACAAAACTTTGAATTGAGGACGATCATGAAGTTTGGAAATTCTTCGTTATTAAAATAGCTAAACGTACAATGTGTACATGCATGTCCAAAAAGGCTTCTGGCCATTAATTAATTGTTTAGAGTGCACAGTTAGGGCCACAGATGTCAAGATATATTGGTTAGCCATGCATAGATACTGCAGCAGATGCCAGGATGTATGTAACATCGGGATGCCTCCAGTGCTTTAACCGTGTTATGTTCACGAATGTGGCAACGTCTAATATAAGCACAAGGTAAAATTACAAGTGCCATGTATAATGTCACGATGCCCGAAGAAGCCGAGTGACCTACAACCGGAAGTCAGTTAGATCGAGTCAGATCTACATTCTTAAAGTGCCACTGCCTGCACAGATTTAAAGTAGCCTATGCGCACGAGCTGTAAATCAAGCCGCGGGGCAATTACTCTGATTAGTGTGCAGTGTTTTAAACTTGGGATAATTATCGGAACTTGCGTGTGCATGAATCACTCGTGTGTCAATGTATGCATGTATACATGAAAGTAATCTACATGTAGCCTACTACAAACACTGTGTGTTGCTGCTTACTGATATGATCGTGTAGACTGAAATCCATGTACTTTCAGTCGTTAAGCACACCGTATGTAAATAATGATATTGATACACTAGAATATGTGTACGTCGCACGTGTATTAATAATGTAGTTTCGGAGTTGCTGGTGATATGTTGTTATTATTACGTTCTTGTACATGTTATGACTCTACGTTTTCAGCGGAAGCCATGGATCCATAAATGAGCATCAGATTGGAGTAACAAGTCAATCATTGATCTCATAGAATCCACTCTACCAGAACAATTATGTTCCCATTTGAAAGTGGTCAAATGGAGATGTTTCCATGGTAACATACCACAAATTAGGAACCAGCATGTAAAACAGTCAATTGACTATATCTCACTCACCGTTTGAGATAGAGATGTGGACTTGGTACCAAAATGGAGCTTATGCATTGTCCATATATATATGTTATATTATATTTATTTAATTTGTATATTTATTAATTTTTAATTAAATTCAGAATTTTGCGAAAATATTCATAATTAGCCACTTTCAAACACTGTGGAAACCACAAGAGTGGGATATTCAAGTAAAGCAATACACCAATGTGTTCTACAATCAAAGAAGATTATTGTAATATCAAATTCATTACTTTAAAATACGCGTAAAATGGCACTAGAGGCGTTTCCATGGCAACATATACAAAATAGAGACTGGCGTGGGAAAATAGTAAATTATTTTTATTTCTTTTATTTTTTTATAAATGCGGAATTTTGTAAACATATCCATAACATGTCATATTTAATACTCTATGGAAACTAAGAGAAAGCTATATTTGAGTAAAAAAATGCACCAGTGTGTTCTATAATCAAAGGGGATTGTTGTACTACCAGATTTAGTACGTTAAAAATATGCATAAGTTGGAATTTCAGTCATTTCTATAGCAACATATACAAAGACGTACGCCAATTCCTTCCATTAAATTAGTCATGAGTAAATTACATGCCCTAGCAAAGTGGACATGGACTGGAATTATCTTGTTTATAAGGCAAATCAATGTATTTCAGTGGGTGTACACAATTGTGTCTGTTGGCATTAGTTAAAATCCAATATGGCCGCCAATTGTGTAATTGTACTAGATAAATTAATTTGGGATCTATACCCAGGTTTTTAAGCATGGGGAATCTATTGGAATGGTTATGAATGTCATTTGACCTGTACATTAGCATAAAATTGTAATATTGCTACCAAAAATACAAATAACGAAATCATAATAAGGACTATAACTCTTATAGTATTAGTACAAGTAACATTAATTTGGGTCTATACCAATATTTTGGATCGCTCTAATTCGAACAGAATTATTATTTATATAATTTGATGATTTAATGTAACATGGAACGTCATAAATTACATAAAATGATCAACTTTAATGTGTTTCAGGTGAGTGATTATTCCTTGTTAAAGAGACGATATGATACTATGCTCGCTCAACAAGCCTATTTGGCTGCTCACCATGGCTATTTCACATGCCTGTAAAATACAACAATGATAGGCTACAAATGACCACAAATATTACATTGTGACTATATATGATAAACTGTAGTAGTAGTAGTAGCAGTAGTAGCAGTAGTAGTAGTAGTAGTAGTAGCAGCAGTAGTAGTAGTGGTAGTAGTAGTAGTAGTAGTAGTAGCAGCAGCAGTAGTAGTAATAGTGGTAGTAGTAGTAGTAGTAGTAGTAGTAGTAGTAATCAATTGAATGATGGTTAGCATGTAAAGCTTCAGTCATTTCTGGCATCGGAAGTAGACAATCATCGCATTAAGGTTCATAAGTAATGTATATATTGGTAAACATGCAAGTAGGTGGACATGAATATGAAGAATATACACTTTATGACTATAAAAAACAAAAAACAATGATGAGCTACAAACCATATTGTAACTATTATAAACTGTAGTAGTAATCAATTGCATGATGGTTAGTATGTACATCTTCAGTCATTGCTGGCAGAACAACACAATTTATTCACAATAATATTTGCAGACTTCAACTATTAATATCAAGACACATGCTGCTCATGCGCGTTCAATTTGTTAAGTGACGAGGACAAACAAGATAATTCCAGTCCATTTCCACTTTGCTAGTGCATGTAATTGACTCATGACTAATGTAATGGAAGGAATTGGCGTACGTCTTTGTAAATGTTGCTATGGAAACGACTGAAATTCCAACTTATGCATATTTTTTACGTACTAACTTTGGTAATACAACAATCCCCTTTGATTATAGAACACACTGGTGCATTTTTAGACTCAAATATAGCTTTCTCTTAGTTTCCATACAGTTTTTAATACGACATGTTATGGATATGTTTAAATAAATTCCGCATTTATGTAAATAATTATGAAAATTAAAATAAAATATTTTCAATTTCAGGCTCATCATATCACATATGCATTATGCATTATGCACACGCTCCATTTTTGTACAGGTTTCATGTCTCTGAGCGAGATATGGTCTCTGTCAATTTACTGTTTTCCTATTTTGTATATGTTGCCATTGAAACGCCTCTAGTGCCATTGAAACGCGTATTGTAAAGTAATACATTTGATATTACAATAATCTTCTTTGATTGTAGAACACATTGGTATATTGCTTCACTTGAATATACCACTTGTGGTTTCCACAGTGTTTGAAAGTGGTTAATCATGAATGTGTTCGCAAAATTCTGAATTTAATTTTTAAAAATCATAAATATACAAATTACATAAATATGATATATCCTAATGCACAATGCATAAGCTCCATATTGGTAGCAATTTCACGTCTCTATCTCAAAAGGTGCGTGAGATATAGTCAATTAACTGTTTTACATGCTGGTCTGTTACCATGGAAACAGCTCCATTTGACCACTTTCAAATGAACTTTTTTCATGGGAACATAATTTTTCTGGTAGAGTGGACTCAGATCCCGGCCTACTAGCACTGTATTCTAGCTATGTTATATGTACGTACTACAAGTACCATGTAATTATTATAATACTATAGTCACACCTGGAAGCATGTACTTGTTATAATATAATATATTATATAGTGCATGTACAGTAGGTGTCCGCCAAGTTTCCGTTATCTGCTCGTTTGTATTCCTTAAAGTATATGAGAGAAAAACAGAAAATCACCATATGCTGTAATCTTAAGTTGCTTGCGTCCACGTAATTGTGGCGGTAGTGATTGTAGGGGAGAAGAAATTAGGTGGATAGGTAGTATTTCTACAGCCTCTACATGTTATTTCCGCACACGGTAAATGCATGCGTACAAACGTCAGCGTGTTTGATAAACGTATAGTCCACATACACGATTTTGAAAGTTTAGATACACAAATTACTACTGTAGTAGTTATTGATGCAACAATAGGAGACAGAGCAGTGAAGAGCTGACATTACCATACGTCTAGTGCATTGTTGATTTATGGAGAAATACTGCATTTTCATAGCTCTCGAGACACTGATCAAACAAGCATTGGTTGAAAACTTCTTTCATAATCCCAGTATAAATGTCGCTAAGCCAGGTCATATTTGTTCCACGTCCCCCTGCCCTCGTTGTTTTTAAATACAATAATAAGCCGGCCAAATCAGCCCACAAACGATGCAAATCCCTGCAAGTGTTCTCTTCGTCTGGCCACGATCCTACATCGACAGTCAGGATCTATACTGCTCACCCTCTGTCTCCCCCTAACTGTCTCCCCCGGTCTTCTCGCGCAATCTCCCGCGGAGCATGTATGACTGGCTGGTCGCGACTCTCGTAGTGTTAGAGAGACAGTTCCCCGGCTGTCGCGGATCTCTCCGTGCTTTCCAGACCTCTCCTTGGAACCAGAGCGCTCCCTGTCGGACTTCGGACTGATCCCCGCCGGATCCCTGCGTCCACTGTCCCCGAGCATCGCAACTAATGACGTGTTGATCGTGTGACGTCATCAGCCGGACGACGAGGTTCTAATTAATACTGGCACGACACCGTTAAATCACCTGTTGTGGTCACAAGTTACATGACTACTGGTATCTTCATACGCCAAGCGTGCCGTGGAGTAGTCGATCACATGGCCATGCTGCTTTAACTATGGGATTCCTCGATAAGGTCAGTAGTTAGTTTCCCAGTGATATCTGTCAAGTTAAATGTTCGTGTTAACGTTTTCAACATCCTATACTGTTTGCTACGAGGGAATTTAACGATTCCTCACGTAGTGTTTGTGTTAGAGAGGGAATGGTGACACAGTTTCTCCTAGCAAGCAATTACCAAGGCGGTCGGAGACGACGTGTTGGCTACAAGACCTCGGCGACAAGTCTGTGTCAACTGAACATCAGCTGACAGGGCAGTGCAAGCCTTCAGTACCAATCCTTTAGTATCACACGCAGTGGTCGTATAATTACTGATCCTGCTGCGAGAACATCAGAATTGCAACGTACCCTAGGAACAAGTGTCAAATTCATTGATCTTGCCTGCTCTGGTGTTATCGCATTTTAGTGGATCCTAGAGACGATGTTCGCAAGTTTAATCAATCCCATTTATATTCACTCCGGTATTCCTTACTATGGTAACCGCGTATTTTGGCGAATACCCGTATGTAATGGGAAGAACTGGTTATGTATAATGCATGATCATACATAGGAAACGATGTTGTGCCGTCAAATGTCAGTCTATGTAGTCGCGAACAACAATGTGTTTTAATCTCTTAATTGTATCGAACTTTGTATGTACATTTTGACCAAGCAAGGTTAAGCTCGAACCTTCCATGTATATTCTTAAACAAGTGGTTGTAACATACATACAGATATGTCTAACAAATCTAAATCCCAATAATGTTACAACTACTAGTATATAGATTTATAGATGTTAATTATTGATACTACAGGTTCATATTTGTCGTAAGATGTTATTTATCAGACACAAACGATCTTATTATCCCCGCGTGCTTATTAACGGTGGCTCGAATTTTTACACGGCCCGGCCAGCGTTTGACGACATGTTAAATCAAAGAAATGACGTCAATTTCATTTCGCCAGGACTAGTGGTACATTTTGCTCGGAGTTTGGTATTATCGAGGACAGCCTTAGACGATCATAGTATATATACTATCCTCTTCCCTCTTACTAATTATACTAGAGCATGCAATCAACTGTATCGTTGACAGTAACGAGGAACATTGCGCTGTCAACGGCTTGATATGAGGCAATAGTTTTCAATCAATTGTTAGCATTGCTCAAGTTATTGAAACTGAATTACGGCAATGCTATATACAAAGCACCATCAGTAAAGGAACACTGATTGTTATGTTGGGAGGTGGCTTTATTGAAAACTCAATACTTCAGTAAACAATGGTTTGAGTCAATATTGGGTGTGTGCACATCGCATAACGCAACATGCACGACACCTGGCGGACATACTCAAAATTAAACGATAGATTGTCGCCCTGGCAATGCGCCGCCATTACTATTTTAGAGTCATACACAGGTCGTTGATATTGGCCGGTGCAGACTGCCGTGAGCAAACTATCCTTCCTAAAACATCCCACAAATGTTCAATAGTTATAGATCTGGTGATTTTGTAGGCCAAGTGAGTACGGTAATGAGTTCCTGGTCCATGAAGTTAACTGCAACACGGGCCCTATAGGGACGACCATTGTCATTTTGAAAGACACAATTTCATCCTATTCTGTGATCCATTTGGGAACAACAACGGGCCTTAAGATTTCATCAACATATCGTTGACCTGTCAAGTTGCCATGGATGATAACCAAATCTGATCTCAGTTTATGAGTAATCCCACACCATACCATTACACTGCCACCCCCATATGAGTCATGTTCCTGAAAATGGTTCCTTTATTTTGTGTCCTTAGTATAATTATTACATTTACTAGTTTACCAAAATGTGGTTGACCGACTCCGAAATGCAATAGCTGCATATAATTCCAACGATGTTGCATACACGCTCTATAGGCTTACATAATCAAATAATTTCCATAGTTTGGTCGTTATGGACATTGAGTAGTTTAATATGCACCAAATAATATTATCCTAATAATATATCGACGGTTGTTGTGCTCTAGAAAGTACTGAAAGTTCATGGTCATGTTATGTTCTCGGTGGGAAGGACATATAGGCACTGGCCATTGGAATGTAAAACACAGCTTGCATTAGATTCGCCTTCTTGATCGGAGTTACGAGGCGACTATACACTATTTAGAGAATATCCCATTCGATACGAGTGATTACGGAAAACATGTCCCGCGTGTAATTAATCTTCACAGTTTGAACATTAATTTCACGAGGGACATATTTTCAGGAATCACTCGTATCGAATGGGTTATTCCAATTATTCAACAATAATTTTATTGAAATAAAACATGGAAAACTGCAGGAAATCGTCTTGAAATAGAGAGACAATGTTGAGCATTCGTCCGCCTATGACGTCAAAATCATGGCGTTAAAGTCATTGTCTACGAAGTCACAATCGTCGAATATCACTTTTGACAAAATGAACACCGTTGAAAGGTTATTGTACAGTAGAAATCCACTACGTATGTTGAATAAATAGAGAATCTCACCCGTGTCTTGGAATATCAAATATATCAACACGAGTCGTGAAATTTATTAAATCCGAGGCTTTGCCGACGAGTGTTGATATAGTTGATATTCCAAGACACGAGGGTGATATTCTATGTATCACCAAATATCATTTTAAAGTGAATAAAGAAAAGAAATGCCACATCATAAAGATTTTACTGTGAAGTCAAATCTTTAGGCATTTGCACTGTGACATCATAGCAATGCTACGACATCACAATGGTAGGGCAATCAAATAAACAATAAAATACACCAAAAATTGGCTCAAACGATATCTACTGCTGCAGATATCGCTTGCTATTTGAAAGCGATATCTACTGCGAAAAGACAGTATTGGGTGATGAAATTAATAACCTTACTCGTAGAGAGTAGTTGGTTGACACTTGTAGTATTGAAATATTGTAATGCAGACAGAACGGTCAGCCAACCAGTGTTCTCACGGATACGAATGTGTACAGCCATACTTCCTAACATGTTCCCGTGGCCAGTCTTTAGTGAGAGTACGTGGACCTCTGGGTTAATACCAGTCTGGGTAAACACTAAATATATGATTATATGGTGACGGCGGAAGCTATAATGTATGGTCCGCGTCACTGCTTTCAAAACATAGCTTTCCAATACGAGCGTGAGACCAGAAGCTGTGTGCAGTGTATTTTTGGCCAGTGTCTGGAAAATTATGACATCAAATGTAACACAACCCGTAGATAAACGAACAGACGAAGACAACCACGCTGCATTAATCTCAATTTATTTTGGGAAGTATATTTACAATGTACATTTCTTTGATGATCACTATGTATCGATGCAGACGTTCGTGGTATCATGGCGTCATGCGTACAGAGTATCATTATCAGTGGTTAATATGACAATAACTATACTTGTACGAGTCCAAATAAATGCTACATTGAGCTGGACAACCGTGCCGTGAAACATGAATAAATTAAAGGTTGGCTGCACGGGTTACATATGGACAACCTAATAACATGATGGTCAGTATAAACTACGTAGGTCCACCATACATGTATGCCGAGAGAAGGTTGTGATAAGCTGGACCCTGTGTACATTGTAACAATACTTTGACGTTGTCCATTGGCCCAGAGTCGTCCGTGTTGCTATTTTGGTGTCATCAGAATCATACTGCTATCATTGCAGTTGTTCTTCCATAATATCACGCATTCAGAGCAGATAAAGAAGTAGCAATGCCATATTATTTCCCGATCGGTCCTTATGTAAAGGGTGTCATCGATATCTATGAATGAATCAATGTATTTATGTACATACATTGCCGAGGGGCCGTGGTAACGCAGGGATAATACTGAGGCTTTGTCCGGCCTAGCATCCTAATACATTTCTGACGCCATCATCATTGGTTGCATTGTCTGTACTATAACAATGCAATTTGCTTCATTGGTTCGTCATTAATAGCAGGTGCTCGCAGACTTCCTGCAACACTGGGTGCTATGACTGTCGCAGGTTTACTCCTGCATAAACTTAACCCAAGTCAAATAGTAATAATACATTTTATACAACATTGGAATATCGGAACCAAGAATACATTATTTTCCCAATCCCAAGATTTGAACCAAAATGAGGATAATCTCGAGATCAATCTCAAAGTGTAATTCTGGAGCAGTTTTGAGAAGATTGCATGCAATAAACAGTTTATCTTGATAACCTGATGTCATGCTACATTTGACTGTTTAAGACTGGCCTGAGGTAAGACTGAGAGACTGGGACATTCAATCAACGACAGACCAAGGACCTGATTTGAGACTGATTGATGGTCAGCCTCATTAGTGGGAGATTGCACAGTAGATAGCTGGCCGCCAGTCTGTAGTGTATACCTGCCGCTCAAAGGGAATTCAATTTGCCAGCATCTAATCCAATGTCTTTGACAGAGTGATTGTCCCTGCCATCGAGGTAAAGCTGGACGAGTCAAGATACATCCACCGTGTAGCATACTCTGTGACGTGAATACTGTAGATGAGTAATGTGAATACTGTAGATGTGTAATGTGAATACTGTAGATGTGTAATGTGAACACTGTAGATATGTAATGTGAATACTGCATGTGTACTGTAAATATTGTAGACTGGGTTTAAGGGGCATGCACGTGTAACAATGTGAAACTACAGAGCAGGGCATTGACTAGTTTATAATATGAAATCATTGTAGATATATGGCATGCATTGCAGTTTCTGGTAAATGACATGACAAGTCAGGTCAAAGGTGAATACTTGTGACGATATGGACAAGTAATCAAGGAGCCCTATATGCTAGCTCACATGGAATATCACATGCCGCAGGTGGAACATGAATACCCAACTTAGACCCCCAAAAAAGGTGTTTTTGTTTTTTGAATTGGGGTTTAGAGCCGCTTTCAAGATTCTTTCACTTACATCACGGCTTGTCAGTTTAGGGCAGGAGGAAACCTGCAACATCCGTAGTGCTGACGCAGCCAGGGCTTGCACCACCAACATTCCACTATCCGGGCGGATGCTCTAAGCTTTGCACTGCGGAGCCAGTGAAACACATGTGGAATTGATGGCTGACACTTCATTATATATTCTCACATAGCCTTGGAAACTTGCTCCATATATTTTTGTTTTTAATGCAACATCAAAGGAGGGACTACACAGGGTGGGACACTAATTAACCTAATAATGGTCCTACACATGTGAAACTATGCACGACAAAGAATTAGGCCATGTACAGGTACATGGCCTAGGCAAAGAATGTGAAATGTGATACTGTTAAATTATACATTAAAAATGTACATGTCTAAAAACTAAAATTTAAGATACACTATGTGAAATTAAATTATTAATAATAGAAATAAATTGTTGAATTTGTAATGTAAACATAGCCAACATTTAATAAAATTAGTATATCGTTTGCTCACTACTATTTACAATCATCCATTAAGAGATTGTATTCTCATGTGCAAAATCAAGATATAATACTGGGATTATGATAACTGGACCATACCCTTTTGCTTTTTTTCCAAAAATGTGTCTTTTCAAGTTAAAAACAGTAAGTTCATGCTATTCATATGCATATGTTCGTTTTTGTATGCTGTTTCACTAATGCAATGTTTTCATTTTAACTGAACCAAAACAAACTCATTACATAGTCATTTAATATCAATATATTTGTATCTCTTATCAAATTAACATAAAATTAGTCACATGATCATGAGATGATGCTTGTCAATTTCTTAATCTATGGAAACTAAGTTCTGCATCTGAATAAATATGTTGCAGGGCTCTACTTTGTTTTATAATATAAATGGTCACATTGAATTGAAATTACAAATCATTGACCACATTAAACTATTTATTTTATAGTTATCTCGGCAATTTTATTTTTATTCATGACTTTACATAGACGACGTTACTCTAGTCGAATTATTTTTACATGCTGGACATAATCTCTTGGTGTCAATAAACAATACTATTACAAACGTAAAATGGTGTGCAGTTTTAAAGGGAAATGACAACCAATACTGGTAAGTACAACATTTCTTAGATTATAAACGTCGATCGCATACTACGAACAAGTGACCGAAAACCGGTGACTCAATGATACTGATCGAAAATCGGACGGTAATCATTTAGTGTTGTCGTCCGATACAATATAATAAGATAAATACATACATATCAACAGATTAATATTTGATGCATACAATTATCATGTTTATTCCAACGAGAAAATAATGTATAATATTCAACAGCAGTGTCATCAGCTGGTCATAGTGTAACAGTGTTTTACTTTGATCAACAAACCCGCAAAGTTTGGAATCAAGGGAGATAACTGTTCAGCTTGCATGTTTAGCATACCTCTAACAATTTAGTATTGCATCCATTAGTCTACTATTAATTTTGATCTACTCTAAAAGGCTGGAAATCCTCTGTTCTCCGTTTAACCCCGTGTAATGTTTTGAAGCAGTCATTGTCAAAGTAGGTGGATGCAATTGATTTGCGATTTTTCTTTAAATTATAATTAATTGTTTTTGGAACATGTTGAAAAAATAACACGTTTATAATTGATATTAATATTTTAGTATTTGTAAAATTCAATCAATTTATAAGGTTCTATTTTAAATGCAAACAACTATGACGAAGACTACATTAAATCAGGAAATGTAGTAAACGAGGTCATTTTACTGTCATATACTTATTTGTTGGCTTTTAAGTGTTTATTTAATTTCACCCAAATATTTCTATAAGGTGTGGCTGTTTTGGTAACTTTCTGCCATGTTTTTTTTTTCTTTCTTTCTACTATTTACTATTTACCTACACACATTATAAAGAGTTGACCATATAATAATATTTGCTGACGGGGAAAATCATTATGACGTCAACGTATTATGACAATATACTCATTCGGAGTTTCGAATGTCCAGTAAAATTGCATAAATGGTGAAGAGGGAATTTGTTTCCAGATTTCGTTTCTTTTTAAAGTAAACAACCATCATGCTAAATCGAAAAAGAAAACATTGCTGCCAACGTCTTTGACAAAGACTGGCTCCGACAAATTTAATAGAGTCTACACAACTAGAGGCCTACACTGATAACGGTAATGAACGGCTTAGAACAAGAGAACGTGCTACGTTTAGGGGGAGGGAAAATATATCGGTTGAGCCATTCTTAGCTTGATTAATAAGCAACTAAATTAAGAAAGTTTTGTACATTTCTTGTATTTATGTAATTAATATAACAATTCATGCTTTTGGTTACCCTCAAATACCATATTTTTGTCATCTCGAAGAAGTCAATACATTTCCCCATATGACTGTGCCACTTGGGGAAAATATCGACTCGCCCATTCCTACATTAGATAAGAATGGCATTTGAAAGAAATGTTCTGAATATTCTCCATTTCTCATAGCTCGATGCCTTCCCTTCAGACTGTACTTTAGCAAAGTCCTTTTGTCATTCTAGATGCAGGCAGCCATACGGAGCAGTCTTTGAGTGTGCGTGCAGACAAAGTTTCATCTGCGGGAAATATGGTGTTCAGATCGACCTGTTCCAAACTGCTAGCTGGTTTGACGATTACTGGATTAACGGCTGGTGTAGCTGTGTGTGCCTACTCAAGCTACTGTCACTGGAGTGCTGAGAAACAGCAGTCAGTTGAGGATTGGCCAGTCTGGGTTAGTATCTCATAAGACATAAGATTCGAGGATTGAATCCAATCATTATAACAATTCTTATTTCACGGTCGTCTTTTTCAGCCTGTCCCGAATGATCATGCCATCTGTCCTATTTGTTTGGATAGTTTTTTGATAACCATTGATAGACTGGACAAACTTGGATGTGGCCACGTGTTCCACAATTCCGTAAGTATATACATTTTGTATTCTGTCTTTAGTTTGGCATGAAATCCATTGATACCCATATCAATTTCATATTGTTTTATGGTTACATCACTGCGTGAATAACAGAGCAAGGAGTTTCCTGGTTGTGGATGTACAGTTCGGCAATCATTGTCGCCAATGTTAAAATATTATATACAACGTATCGGACTAGAACACTAAATCCATCATGTTAACAGAATACGCGGTCTTACAAGTGTATTCGGGGCGAGTGGTAGTACAGTGGTAGAACATTGGACTTAGGAGCCAAATGTTCCAGGTTCAAATCCCGCCCGGGGGCCCGGCATCAATGTTCGCGAATGTTACCTTTCTGACAGGATGCGATGTCTGTAGAGTGGCAATGGAATTATCATCCTTGTTCTTGCCAGTACCAGCAGATGCTCGCAGGATTACTGCAACATTCAGCGCTATGGATATTGCGGGTTTCCTCCTGGCCCAAACTGATAAGCCGTGATATAAGTGAAAAATTATTGAAAGCGGCTCTAAATCCCAATTTATAAAAATAATAATACTTAAGTGTATTTGTGGATAATCAATTTGGGGGAAATCTTAAAATTCCGATGATCATTATTGTCCAATGCTAAAAGATCATAGCTGACCTGCTGACTAGAATATCAAGTCGATGTGAACTAGCAGAATGCGTGAAGAACAATAGGCCTATACGATTGATGTTGATTGTATATGTGTATTTGTGGAGAATCTATAATGTCATTATATAGTATTACCAGCTGATTATGTTACGATTGTTCAAAGTCCTGTGTTTTGACATAGCTCTCATGAAGAAATCTTGAAATGTGTGTTCATTTCAGTGCATTAGGCGGTGGATCTTGAACCACATGAAAACCAATTGTCCGGTGTGTCGAAGACCCTGTTACGTTACCCATTTCCTGAGAATTCCATTTATACGAAGAACAAATTACCTTCAGAAGGCACATCATTCCAGCATGCCCGGTACACCTGTATAAAATTATTTTAAACATCTCCGAATGTAATCTCTCACGCTCCACAGATAAAACATTTATCGCAGCATTTTATTATTATCAATTCAATATACATTGTATATTCATTGTATACGTATTAACATTTTATAGTACTTTGTATGTATACAGATTGTAGAAGTCTTCACTTAATAACCTCTGACGTTAATACTCGTAATAAAATATAAAACATTCATACTCTTGGATACTGTCGCTTGTTTTCATTCGTCACAAGACTCACAGCCGTTATTGGTTAATGCGTGTAAAAACGCTACGCTCGTACCAATGATAGATTCAAGCTTGAAATGTTTATTACAATCTGAAAGGACATGTGGGACCGTGGTAGCGCAGTGGTAGAACGTTGAACTTCGGAGCTAAAGGTTCCAGGTTCAAATACCGCCCCGGGGGCCCGGCATCAATGTTCGCGAAAGTTGCCTTTCTGACGAGATATGGATAGGATGCGATGTCTGTAGAGTGGCAATGCAGTTATCATCTTGTCACTACCAGCCGGTGCTCGCAGGTTTACTGCAACATTCAGCGCTACGGATGTTGCGGGTTTCCTCCTGCCCTA
>JAUTBT010023713.1:0-20380 GCA_032361225.1 Lepetodrilus schrolli
AAAACACACACACACACACACACACACTCACACACACACAACACACACACACACACACACACACACACACACACACACACACACACACACACACACACACAGAGTCATCATATAATTGTATAATTACATATTTATAACTATAGTAAGAAACGTTCAAGTGGTGAATTTACAGTCATTCAGTGAATTTAATGAACGCAATGACTTCTCCCTAGTGTCGCCGTTAGAGACACAATCCTTTATATCGTCCGTCAGAGAGTTGCTTTAAAACACGAACAGCAACATACGTGTATATAAACATTTCTACCATACTATTTACATTTCCTTGAATTTGATTGGTCGTCTTACAGTTTGAACGTACCATAATAACGTACAACTGTCAGAGCATCCCCACCCCACAGTACACACACGCACGCGCACGCACACACGCGCGTACAACTGTACAATTCGTGTCCAAAGCACACCAACGCATGATGTGTTCGGCAAATGCGCGTACGTGTTTATATCACCAAATACACACCGAGCTATTCACAACTTCTGAATCATCCAGGAAAACTACTGTACATAGCTAGGTTGTTATAAAATTTGTTTCCTCCCTAAAATAATCAATTTGAGCTTTCAAAGAACAACCAGAAGAAGTTATCATCGGATGATTGCTATTCAATAAATGGTCGTCCCAGCGGGCTCCGAATATCACTACTAGCGTCAGACGGGCCATATTAACTTTCCCCCGGCACGTGACGAATGTATAATCAATTCCTGTTGCTCAATTACATCCCAATGATAGCTCAGTCTCGTCCCTCACACCCACCGCAAGGACTCCACTGGGTGTACGGGTTACTGACAGGGAATTTATCAGCTACAAGATGCGGGCGTCATCCGAAGGCGTACATGCACTTAAAAAGAACTCGCTCAAGTCCATGATAATGAAATCATTTAAAAATGCGTTGCTTTTTTGAAATGCTAAACAACTCGTCTCACTGTTCCAAAGAACGATTACGTTTTAAACGAATTCAACACAACACAGACGACAATAATGCATCGCCGTGTAAGGCCTAGGCTATTAGTATTTGTATGATTATGGATTCGTTCCTGAGGGTCGAATCTCAGCGTTTGATTGCTTGATATTTGAGATTCCACTAAATTTAATAATCGTCTCCGAGAAACGTCCCAGCAACAGACAGCCGGGCATCTTTCTTCTATTGTGAATTTTAATTAATCGTAAATATTGGAGGGAAATCATGATTGGATATATCATGAACAGATCATATTTAAGCAGTCGCCATAATGAATTCTTACGAGTAAAAGTAATACAGTAATGCATTAGGTAAATGTCAGCAATTATTACTTGTCATCAGATGTTCACGAACAATGATAATTATTATCAGATGTTCATAAGCAAAGATAATTGCCATCAGATGTTCATCAGCAAAGATAATTGCCATCAGATATGCATGAGCGACAACTATTTCTCATCCGATGTTCCTGACCAAATATATATTGTTATCATATGTATGTTAACGAAGAAAGAACCAATAATTTGAACATATATTTCGAAGGCATTTTCTTTCTCCAATACAAACTAATCTGTGCTAGGAGTTTATTTCGGGACATAGCAAAATTAACTTCCACAGGAAGGCGGCGCAAATCCGCAGCTGTAGCCCACACAGATTATTAAATTCCTTTCTTGTATTCCCCATACACTTGGTGACATTATATTCAACTTTGACATTATATTGTATTCAGTACGATTGATGATTATTTTCTCAGAATCAGAAGAAAAAAAACTTTCACAGCTTTAAACATGCTCTTGTTGCACTTGAATTTGAGTATTCTTCTAAAGTCCTACATTGAATAGCATTGTCATTATCTTTGTCTTGGCCTTTCATATGAGGTCCAACCAGCATACTTTCACTGCGTAGAGTTACGCCGTTTTGTACAGGAGTGTCCGGTTAATCAAACGACGTATGCATTGTTGATCAATTCCACCGGAATAATATATTCAGAATGTCGGAAACGTACTAACCTGTTAAAGGCATACATTCAAGGGTTTGTTTACATATTTCATGGTCAAACGCATTTTTACATGAAAATATGTACATTTGATGTGTCTACACAAGTATATTGGATAAACAAGTATATTTTACTTATATCCCACTGGTTTTCAATATTTTCATATTTTATTAATATATATAGTTACGTAGCTTTATTGGTACCAGTAGTTGTGAAAGGTTATTTTGACCGTGTTCAATAATTAAAGTTATCCCTCTTAATCTATTAGACTATAGAACATTGAGATATTACAGTACATTACCAACTGATTATTCAGGCTTTACCGGAAATGTAAATTGCAATGGAATTTTACCTTTCCTAGATAAGTGAAAAGATATTTGGATGCTAAATGTACTTTGCTTTTAAAACTCCAATTCGGTCCAAAACGACCACTTACTATGTGATTGTGTGCCTTTAACTATGGTTAAATCGTTGTCCCTGCCCTTGTCAGAAAAGCTACTCGTTCTACAATTAACGCGATCGGGTGGCTACAATAGACTTGTATACAGTTCCAATAATTACCATCCTCTATATGCAGTCAGCGTGTCCGCAAGAGCGCCGGATGTACACAACGCCGTGCAATTCATGCAAATAATCGTATTTACGTATTTAATAAATATCGCTATAAAGGAAATAATGGGAATATTAATTCGAGTTGTGCGTATTCCGCTCACCGATGAAGCGAGAGCCTCTGGCTGACATTATGGAGATTATCTTTTAGGTATCAATGGCTCTTAATGAAGTATGAAGCGCCCTTGTAGAGAATGGTATATTAATGATTAATAGAATACTCATGCCGTGATATATGGATTCACCTATTTGCCATTGTTTCTAGAGACTACGCATGTATATAAGTTAGTTGGACTTGATGACGAATTATCGACTACGAATCGTACATTGCGTAAGACCACCCTTCCCCCAGTACAGTCTTACGTAATCCACCAACGTATGGCTTAACTTTCTCTTAAGATGATGAAATATTTCCTAGATATTTTCGGCTAATGAGAAACAATTCTGGCGAGGTTTTACAAGTATTGACTCCTCTGAATGCTCAAATAGCTATGACACAGGAATTTATGTTCCAGTGAGCGTCTTCCTCAATCTAATTAAAATCAGATCTCGTTTCCTTCCTTAAACATATTGACATTCTTTTGGAAACGAAATAACGACTGTCCAAATATCTGAGCGTCAGTTTCGTATCTGATTTTAATGAGATTACGTCTTCCTAACTGTACAAATATACAGGACTGGTGATACGCCATGCATGTATTACGTCCATTTTCTATAAAAATAAATATACGCCCACTAGTGATCCGCTGCGTAAGCTATTTTTGCGTACATGTATACACACATTAATACGAACACGTGGAGACACACACATTAATACGAACACGTGGAGACACACATTAATACGAACACGTGGAGACACACTATTAAAAATAATGGAAGTTTTATTTGTTTTCTCATACGCTTATTAGCCACAGAATACGCGAGTACAACTAATATACAAATATTTCATTACTGACATCACGAGTAATGACACTGGCCAGTAATACGTTTTTCTACGCACGCACACACACACATACACACACACACATACATACATACACAGACACACACACATACACACACACATACATACATACACACACACACATACACACACAGACACACACACACACACACATACAGACACACACAGACACACACACACACATACACACACACACATACATACATACACACACACACACACATATACACATACACACAGACACTCACATACACACACTGGTATATGCGTATAAGTAAGTATACAGATTCAGTAAGCTGAATGAGCAAAGCTGGATGCACACCATAGCCACATACTTCGACAATACCAGCGGATAATATAATACAGCACATATGGGTCTTAGTACAGATAAGTCAACATAACTCATATCAATATAGTATTAGTATTCATAGGATTCAGTCTAAGACCCATATGTGCCACTACATGAATCTCTGTTCAGATGCCAAACACAACAGTTACTGCTTACAACCATTACACGAATGTCAACTATTTAGGAATAATCTAAGTACACGTAATCTAGCTGTTTCTTGATAACTTTACGCTTTAAGATGAAATATCATTGCTAGGCATAGGTCAAAGGTCTCTAAATGTGTTATTGCATAGTCTGATACAATTATCTTATGATTTCTTACTGATGGAGAAATATTTTTTCCCTAATTATTTGTACCTATACCCTTTGAATTGGTGAACGTCATTCGAATCGTGGCGTCTATTTTATGGGCGGAATTCCTTCCCAATGTCCCACAATCATTAATATTCGCCATAACAGAATGCGGATCAGTCAATATTTAGAACAAAGCGATACAGCATATTATTATTGCAGATTCTTAAGATTTTATGTTTTCCCTTTGTTAATACTATTATTTTTAATAAAATATAATATAGAATATGATATTGCCAGATTTGACCGTTTCCCCGTTATAACCTATATGTGTTAATATTGCTGAGATCTATCTAGGAAATATACAAACTATGTGTACATTACGTACAGCGTATACTTCCATTCCAACAGCCCTGTGGCATTTACGACATCACCTTTAACGACCTAAAGGCAATAAATCACGGACGCACTAAAAGGTTTATTAGAGGTTTTTATCCTTGGCAAAATAGCCCGACATTCAATAAGTTGCATGTGTATTTTATCCAGTATCACGAGCCTGATGCTACTCATATGTATTAAGCTATAGATTTCCTGTGTTTGACATAAAGATAAATGAAACAGGGGGGGGGGGGGTCTTCTCAAATTCAAGTCTGTAATCCTGATTAACCTATTAACCATGGATTCCGCAAAGAAGATAAGCATGCAGACTATCCCCGGTCTGTGCCCACAACACGCAACAGTATCGTCTACCACTAGTCCAGGCATCCCGTCCACTGTACAGGCAACTCTTACACGACAACTATTAATGGAACGTGTCCTTAGTGTATATATATACTCAACAAAATACATAAGGGCTAGCAGATATTTTGTGGGGAAGCGTTCTACCAAATTTGGGACTCGGTTTGAGGAACCTGGTGCCGTTCTTCTTCATGTAAGATCTGCAAGTTCTTGAAGAGTACGTGGATCCTGTAGACGTTAGGACATTCTTCGTTGATAAAATTATATAAAGCTAAATTTATGTGTCCTAAAAGGCTCCTGGCCCTTAATTAATTTTGTTGAGTATACATGCTCCTCGTGTATCAGCACATACATATATTTTTACGACCTCAAATTTATGTTCAGTGTATTGCATGTATATAAAGGAAAATGTAAATCCCCTACACACCGTCCTTACATGCGAAAAATCGATGCATCACAATTTATCGGATAATATGATCGTATAGCTTCTCTAGTAGCTGATGACGTTCCTTGAGGACTATACACGAAGTAAGATGAAAACATGTAAGTGCATCTAAATGTTAGCCATTTCATGTAGCTGGATCCAGCAGCCCTTCATTATTACAGTCTAAAGGGTTGGACACACTTTAGATAATGCGAGAACAATAATTATTTCGCTTTCCATGTAAAGGCTATATTGACCGCTCGTGGAACTGCCATAAACTGCAAGCGTCGTACCCAGAGTATGACCGCCAGAGTATCGTTTCTCGAAGCTTTCATATCCACTATGAGACCACAGCGCTATCTTTTAGTGCCAGACCGCCGTGTACAGGAGATCGCTACAAGAGTGCTTTCTCGTTGTAGATATGAGAGCTTTGTGAACGATTCCCAGTTGAACATCAACAGCGCTTATCGGGCCACGAGTACAGAAGAAATAACTAATAGAGAACTGAGTGTACAGGGATACCATCTGATTCGTTCGCTGTGTGTGTGGCACATGAACAAGGTCATATGTAATGTAAAAACATAATGAGATCATTAACTGGTAAATCTGCCACAACCGATCTCCATTTTCTTAGCAGTTGACTCCATAATACAAAATGAACATTACGTAAATGTTCAGAAAAGGTGATTGCTGTGACCCAGCCCGTGAGAATGAACATTTAGAATTGTTAGATGGTTTAACGAAAAATGTCTAACGATGTAATAGTTTCTGTTAGTCTTACGGCATATATCGCAACAAAATAAGTTCATAATACAACAGAGAGCGCACGCATTAATGCAATCTTTGACTACAAGACAAGACAAGACAAGACAAGATTTAGTTCAGAATTGCATGCCTCGTGACCCACAGTACATATAGAATTTTTTTTTTAAATCGCATTTTTTACCTTTCTTTTAAGGAAGATATTGACAGAGAATTTAGTACAGGAAAAGTTTCATTTGTTAACATTTGTATTAATTTTAGTTTCAGGGGAAAATAATAATAATATTGTTGAATATATGCTTTCCTACTGATTTCATAAAATGGATACAGTAAAAGAATAGTATTCGTCTTCAATTTGATTAAGATTACATTTAGTACACAGAATATGATTAGAACTTCATACAGAAATGTAAAATATACATATTTGCTCGTTTTCACACAGATAACATTACTTAGATTTGTGGATTATCATCAAGTAGAATTATTTTTAACGGTTCAAAGTCGAAATATGATTTTAGGGTAGCAAAACTGAAAAGGAAATGGTTCTGATCAATACGATTGTCGTTAGTAGATTGCAGTTCAAGTCTGAAGTACATGGGCAGGAACAACGAAGATTCCCGCCAAACAGACACTAACGATGATCTCTCCTATCTTATTATCTCAAAATAGCCTTTCTCTAATCGAGTCTTGCGCTAGAGATGTGTTTTTTTCATCACTCGGACTTGATAGTTTCGTGATCTAATGAATGCTGTAAGTTTAGAAGATCCGTATTGTCTATGAGCCTGGAGTGCTTTATTGAAACTGACTCGCTAGTGAGATTGTGTGGTGCGTATGTGTGCTCTGGAGTTAATGAGATCGATGAGTAAGAGGGTTGGCGTTCTCGGCACCCATCTGAGCAGGCAAAGGGTGAGACGAATGTTAGATCAAAGCTACTACTTGAGACGCCGACACAGACTGCCTGCACGTCCACGGCGATTTCGCTGAACACGGCAGTGACATGGAAATAACAGGTTTAGAGTCAGATAGGACATAAGTACATTACTGGGGAGGGATAGGATGTGGATGAACAGACTCTAGACGTGCTGTGTAGACGGTGATATCATGTAATTGAAGGACAGAAGTTGGGCGATCTCACAGGCGTACAATCATAGCGCTCCATCTGAGACACCACGTGAACATTACGTAGCATTTCAATTCGAATATTGGCAAGGAAATTGACGAATGAACACGAGAAAGAAACAGGGATGCTTTTTTTTAATGACAGTTACGCACTACCATAGCTACGGCCGGGGTCATTGTTAAGACGAACAGGAATTTGTGCAAACAGGCCTGGAAAAGAGAGAAGAGCATGTATGCTCTTGACGACTTGACGACTGAGAAACTCGACGGGAATTGGGAAAAGAAAACGGTTTCATGCCTAGTTTGCAAACATAGCAAGCAGACAAGTTATTGATTGAATAGTTATTGATCATAGTAACCAATTTCATGTGATCATGATTGGTTGTAACTCTGATAACTAGTGGCATACCAATAATAAACAATTATAATATCTGTAACATCTGACAACCATTGCCAAGCCAATTTTGCTTGATCAACCATAGTGCAATATATTGTTATATCGCGTTAATCTTAGTTGTTACAAGTACAATGTATCTAGAGTATAGAGACCCCACCGTATCTGCATCAATTTGTTTTGGCCAGCTACTAATATTACTTGGACATTTTCAATAGCAATGTGCTTTTTCGATAACGGCGTCGAGAGAGAGAGAGAGAGAGAGAGTGTGTGTGTGTGTGTGCGCGCGTGCGTGTGTCTGTGCGTGTGTGTGTGCATGTGTGTATTTACTGCTTTGACAGTCGCCTTTCAGTTTAGCTCATTTCGTCAGACTGGTCCCTCATTGGGACGCATGTGTCTCACAGCATGAAGCTCACTTGGACTATCACATGCCGCAGTTGGTGAATATCCCACTCAAACACTTAAAGCTGACTCTGCCGACCAGCCGTTGCCCTTTTAATGCTGAGTGCCAATCAGGGGGACAGCAACTACCATTTTAACGTATTTTGGTATGACGCGGCCGGGGCTTGCGCCACCGAGGGGGGGGGGGGGGTGTGACGCTCTAAGCTTTACACCACGGAGCCGGTATGGCGTCGAGCTACCCGTCCCTACTTTTTTATGAGAGATTGATTGATTGATTGATTGAAGTTTGGTGTTTTTAACAGTCGCCTTCCAGCATTGCTGATTTCGGACGCATGTGTGGTAGGGGGGAATGGATACTTTGGATGTCTTAGCATCATATTTTTCTATTTACCACTTGGTATGGGTGTTGCCTCTTTTGGGGGGACATAACTGTAGCAACTATTGTAATATCGATTTTCAGTCGCTAACACTATATATAGGCAAATGTCTTGAGAACTGGGTTAAAGCACGCGGACAAATATAGTTCCAAGTAAATGTGTAAATATTAATAAATGTGTTTGCATATTTAATTGAAGAAATATTCTAACTTTATATTCGACAAATTAAGTCCCAAGAAGAAACTCTAAAAGAGGTCCAAAAGGACTTTGATATCGCGTATGAATACAATTATATAAATCTATTGTGTTAGTGAAAATATTTACATTTATAACATGTTAAATCAAAAGTACGGGTATACTTGGATACACATATCATTGCTTTTGTAGATATACACAAATCTGGTCAGGGCTGTATGATCACGATGATAGGAGAACTTCCAAGACACCCATAGTGAGGTAAATTAATTTAGGAATTCTGCACATTTCAAGAATCTGCCTTCAATTACTTCCCTTTAACTCCAGGTAACCAGAATGATGTGTTATGTAGGCCTGTGTTGTTATACGTAAACACTCCCGATTCCCTAGTATATCTTTGTCCAGACAAATACAAAATATGAAAATACTGATAATCAGTGCAACATTAGGAATAAGAAATTGGTTGAATAAAAACATAATCAATAGATATTTTCATAATTACATTAACAGTAGTGCATTAGCAGCGGATTAACTATATAATAGTAGGTATATCATAAGTTGTAGGAGTATAACTCGGGCGTAGCCCTACATGTTTTTATTCTTTTATTGAAAAGATGACGACAATAGCCAAACAGGCACAATTAAACAGGAGATGGAGACCATTTACAATGCCACATATGTAAACGCATGCGGCTGCAGAACATGGCGGAGTATAAGAGATGTATATTCTCGCTGAGATATTTAGTTTCCTCTCGGCTGCTCTTGAAAGTGGTAAACATAGGATATTATCAAGATCACGTGAATCAGTCATCTGAAAATGTTTGGCATGGCGGTAAGATACGCATCATATTTATTTTCATCAGTATATATTTACTGTTTATCCTATTTCTTTGTGAAAGCTATCTAAACAGAGTGAAGTGTTAGGTACAATGCAAAATTAATGTATTACTGTATCAATGTTCCCCAAATGGGCTACAGTAACTTGAAATGCGTTATTTAATTCTATCAGTATATATTTAGTATTTATCCTATTTCTTTATGCAAGCTATCTAAACAGAGGGGAGTGTTATTTGCGGAATTTCATATGCAGAGGTAACCATGTTCACATCGAACATTTCCGATTGCAATGATATGATCACGTGATGTAAATAACTGACATGGCCGCTTTCTCTACAAGGCCGGTCTCGGCACAACTTTCCTATCATGTTTAAATCATCTAAACTATTCTTGCAACCTTTAAAATATGTATTAGGACCCAATGCTGGAAGAGACTTCTTTGCAAAACTCGTCCAGACATCATCAGCGTGCAGCCGTGTCTTTGAGGTGCCCAGTGAAGAGGAAGGTCATTTCTTAATCTTGTTACGTGTATCAACCTTACTTGTTTACAAACACATGCCAACGTGGACAGGATTCGGAATAGGAAACTATTTACATAAAAATGGCTTAGAAGTCATGTAACTAAACTATAGCCATTGTTCATGGCCATAATATATTATCTGGTGTTCTAATTTTTTTTGTTGTTGTCATTCTTTAACAAATGCTCAAAGCTTGCAAAAGTTTTATCGTTAAAATGAGATATTAAAGAGGCAAGATCATACTTGCCAGTATTTTATAATTAAAAATTTTTTTTTCTAAATAATATTACTAGTTATAAAATAAAAAAAGAACAAAAATCTATCCAAACTGTAAGACACTGTATTACCAATGCAACTGAGGTCTTTCCCCAACAGTGCTCTGTTCTAAATATAGACTTCGCGCAGACGTCGGAGAGGACAATCTGGAGTCCGAGGCAGTCCAGCATAGGGGAGTGTCACGTCTGTTTTATGGAACTGTTTAAGCCCTGTATACATGTATACTGCCTTATCACAGATAAAACCCAAACGCAGAGTGGTAAGGTGTCGTTTCTTTCATCATGCACATGTCGATTAAGAGATCAATGACAACAGCTCACCTCAAACACCAAGAAAGAAAATCACTGCTGTCAATATTATTCTCTGTCATGGATCAACATCCACTTAGATTAACCAGAGAGACATTGTAAGGTATCGTGAGCTCAATTGTTGTTCTTACGCAGTAATTTAACCAGCTGGTAGAAAAAAAACCACTACCAATGTGAATGCATATCTTGGTTTCTGTGAGGGGGATCTGTGTACACGGAAACCAGTGACATCACAACTTACGGCAGGGCCGCCTTTTTGAGGAGTAGGTGTCTTTGGATAGGAAATAAATTTATTTCTCGATGACTAAAAAATCTGAAAAAGATTGTTCTTTCAGAATATGCAATAACCCCGATAGTGACCATTATTCCCTATGAAAGTATGATCTTGCCTCTTTAAAATTATGATTATCAAAATGAAATATTGTCATATAGATGAAATACTACTATATATTGTGATCCTATTTTGTTTTGGTTGCCAGACGATACTGTTTTGTCATTTTTATTTTAAACATAATTGTACACGGTTTTGCCATGCTTACCATACTGTGTTTACAGTCACAATATGTCTTACAAAGTGTTTCGAGCATGAAATTTTACTCCAGTTTTTGTAATCTCTAAGCCTGTAATTTAATGTTTCTAGATGGAAATTTGCTTTTGTAATGCTAGTATGCACACGTCTTAGTAATTGAAAATAAATATATGGTTGTCCATTGCCCAGATATAAGGGCCTACCTTTAGAATACAGCACCAAATGCCCAAACAAACCACCCATCAAGTGTTTCCAAATTTGAACTTAGTTTCCCAGACAAAAGTCCCATTTAACCCTAACCCTGACTTCACACAATGTTT
This sequence comes from Lepetodrilus schrolli, assembly GCA_032361225.1. Taxonomy (NCBI): domain Eukaryota; kingdom Metazoa; phylum Mollusca; class Gastropoda; order Lepetellida; family Lepetodrilidae; genus Lepetodrilus; species Lepetodrilus schrolli. The sequence goes on from JAUTBT010023713.1 coordinate 11,423, forward strand.
CTAACTTAGAACAATGTTTACAATAAAAAAAAAAAAGGTCACATTACCAGTTGATTACTCTTGTCTGACTTGTGTTTTGGTTTTAAATTTATATTTATATTTATCGGTTTACTGCCCTTTTAGGGATTAGGGATCAGTAATAGGGTTAGGGTTAGTTGCATGATTTTAGGGTTAGGGCATAGGTTAGTGTTGTGTAATTAATAATATTTTTTATTTGTTTATTTGGGGGTACTTTGTGGACCCATAAAGTAGCGGTATACCGAGGGTTGACTGTAACATTTATAATGGCAATGCCTATCATTATGAAGGACAGAATAATGCATTTTTAGAAGAAAAACCCCCAGCCCAAACCCCCACAAACCAGGTAGACTATATGATACAACTGATTTAACAAAGATACTTGTTCTTTTATTCTTTACACTGCCTTACCAATACGATTAACATGATTTCTCAATTTCCAGTTTTAACTTTCAAGAAGCGGTACCATGAGCCCAAACAGCTAATTCACGACCTACTGATGCCCATGGTGTTCTCTGGACATATCTCTGAGCCCAGCACCAGGTTCATCCCCAGGTTGAATGGCCAGTACTGGAAGGCCAAACTACAGGTGCCGTGGCCCCACGTGATGACGTTCACGGGCACACACCACAGCATTGGCTGCGCCGAGGAGAACGCTTACTTCATGGCCTGTCAGCTGTACGAGGTGTGTTTGGTTCAATACTGAATACGTTCAACTCGGCTTGCATACCAGGCCCCAAGATTACGAAACTTTTCCAAGTACGATTTCACGCTCAACTCAAAAAGTTTTGTTCACAAATCCTCATATGAAATTTGAGCTTGAGCATGAAATCGTACTCAAAAAGATCCATAATCTCGGGGCCAGATTAATTCATCACTGTTCATTAATGAGCGATTTGGTGCTTACTTGGCAGCTTGGTCGGCATCTTGGACCCATGTGACAACAGCTTCATTAACAAAGTCAAAAGTGGTGGGGAGTCGGCCTACAATCTTGTAAAATGACAACCATGGAAATAATCTTAAATGGCTCAAAAGCCCAATTCAAATCAAAACACACACAAAAAACAATCGTAATAATCATGATAACCTGCGTCATAATATTTTCTTCCCTCCAGAGTGTAGGCTTGATATACTCCGATGAGAAAGGAGCACACCCTGTTTCGCAGGACCACGTGTTCCACGTTCTGGAGAAGCTGTTCAACCGGAACGGCATCGGAGGCGAGTCGCCGACCGTGTTCCAGATGACGTCATCCTGCGTCCAGACTGAGAACCGCACTGTGGAGTGGACGTCGGAGATACGTGTGCCAGTGCACAGTGACTTCATCGTGTCGGCTACATCCAGGAGCCTGCAGACCGCTCAGTACATGGTCTGTCTAAAGGCATGCATGAAGCTCAAGGTGGGAGAGCGTACATATCCTCCACAAAATTAATCATGGGCAGTGTTCGAATTAAAGGGAGTCCTGGAGGTCATTTGAAAATCTGCAATGTTAAAGGTCTATGGTACCCCTGCAAATTACAGATTTGACCACCATTAACATTGGGCCTCCTTATTATTTTCTGAATCTAACAATGAAAGGACAGTAGGCTTTTCTTTTGGACACATTAATTTAGCTTCATATTATTTTAACAAAGAAGAATATCCCAATGTCTCCAGGTGCTATTAAAGAAGTTAAGAAAAATGGCAACAAATTCCTCAAAACGAGCTTGCCCACATACTATCTGTTGGCCGTTAATTTGTTATAGCGGGAGGGGCATTACATAAATACTGACTTGCTTTATTAACTCTATGCTAGATGTAACTCACTCCCCGCTAGATCAGAAACAGGTACTCTTTAGGGCATCTCTATCCAATCCCAATCACCAATCGATCCCTTCTTCAGCAGAATTATTCAGAGAATTTGGACTTTCAAAAAATAATAAAATTTATTTCAGTGTAGTTTAATTTGTGTAGCATAGTCTTATTGAATATTAACATAAAATTATGATTATATTCTCAATTTAATGTTAATCCTGGGCAGAACTGTTGAATTTAATAAAAAATAGAAAATCTAATTGTACATGAAACTCGTTATGGAAGTGTTAAGAAATAAAAACTATTGTACAGGCATGCATTTATTCTCGACATCTTTTACGCACTAAAGAATTGTGTTCTTTCAGGTCCTGAATTTGTTAACAAACAGAAACTCCTTAGTCGAGGAACGCTACCTGAAGTATTTCACAAAACTCAACCTGAGACAAAAACTGCCAACAGTGGAAGAATTTGATCCTGATTACCAAATCTACGTCGACGCATCAAAAGTCGGCTTCGGAGCCTACCTGCTGACAAAAACGGAAGACAAAATAAGATGGATGTCCGAATCATGGCCGCAGCACTTCGGAGAGGAATCAACGGCCGTGATTTCCAGCAGATTCGATTCTTCTTTTTTTGAATTCTATGCCCTGATTGCAGCGTGTTATACATGGAAGTACAAGTTCAGTAGCAAGCGCATACTTTGCTGGTCTGACAACCAACATGCCGTGAAACTCGTCAACGACACGCAAAACTTCGTAACGTACAGAAACACGCAGTTCGGCAAGCTCGGTATGATATTGCTCAACATGTGTAAAACTTACAACATTGAGATTCAAGCTTTGCATGTTCAGAGGGACAACAACGTAGCAGCCGATTTGCTTTCACGTGTTCAGATAGACAAGTTTAGGGAAATACTTCCAAACGCTGATGAAAAGTCGAAAAAGGTGAAGAAATTGTTGTTCACAAATCCCCTAGTGCCAAAAGAATTTGATCCACGAAACAAAGGAGTGTCTTGATAGTTTTTGCTTTTACATTCTGTATATGAAATTTATTTTTATCACATGTTTTCTTATACATAAGACTACTTTTTGAAACTAAACTTCTGTAATACTGTTACAACATACATTATGAGTTGTGTATTTTACAATGTTATTAAAATGAAATGTTATACATTTTTCAACATATTCCTGTGGTCTCGTTTAAACCGGAATCGGTGTGATATACAAGCATTGATAAGGGAAACAACTCTAGCTTGTTAGTCTAAGTAATTTCTCCCAATGCTCAAGGCATCGTAAGATATTCATAACATTTTAAGGGCTAGTAGAAATTTCACATTTTAAAAGTTTATTTGTATTATTATTCAGGTAGACAGGATTTTACAGTTAAACACATTAATTTGTCAGACTTGCTTCATGTCTGCTTAGTGACAAATGATGGAACCAACAGCATTTTTTTTTGTAATTGCACAAACATTTCAGAGATGCTTTTTTCGATTCTAACATACGAGTAGAGATTAGTAGGCCGCACCACATTTTGTGAGCACAAATATAATCGGTCTATTAACTCTGTCTTTAATACCCTGTCTATAGACAGGTAACGTCTTCGTTGACGATCAACATATAATGACAATAATGAACTTGAAACGAAATTTAAGTTGATTGATGATTTATTTCGACAAAACAGTATCAAGGCTGATGAAATAGTATGTAACAAGTTGCACATGTACAATCTTTAGGATACAAATGCTTGAACTGAAATGAACTAAATCAATGAGATTCTTACGAAAAATTGTCCCATACTTTACAAACAGGTTTACTTCCGTGATCTTTATAATAACAGATTATGATATGTACATACATACATTAGACATGAAAGCCACAAGTATAGATTTACTAATTATGTTGTCCTAAAATGGCATAGAAAATTTAACAACAAAATATTTAGTATTTAGTACATGAGCACGATGAAAGCCAAATAGTTTAAACTTCAATATGAAGACATTTCTCGACAAATCATTGAACTTGTTTTGGCAATGGACAAATTTAGTTGATTAACCAATAAAAATTAAATATACATTTTGAATTTTATGTCGGAAATGATGTACATGTACTACATTACAATACATTCTTTGCTTTCTTATTAATATCACCAAACACTGACTAGTTAACGACATGATTTCTTTCATGAAAAATTGAATACAAATTGACAAGTTTCATATATATATTTCAGAGGAATTGCAATTGCAATTCTAGGAAACTTCAAAACTATTGCAATTGCAATTCTAGGAAACTATTCAAAAAAACAAATGTAAATATAATTATTAATTTAATATACCATACTTAAAATAATCGTTACAAAAGATTCAGAAATATTGTATTTATTAAGATAGAAAATTAATTCATTTTTATTCATTCAAACCAAATAATCTTAACAAAGGATTCAGAAACATCTAATACTAATATTAAAACAATTTACACATTTTTATCCATTCAAACCATTCGTAAATAATCATCGACGATGGCAGGACTACATGTAGTAGGATATTGTACAAAGATGGCTCCTATGTTGGGGCGACACAAATAAGACATCAGAATCACTACTACATCTACTGTTGTATATCGACCCAGTCTCTGACTGCTCGAGTAATAATACATGTCACTATATTGTAATAATACTTGCAATAAAAGCAAGTTGTCGTCATAATAATTTAAAGTAATAATATTTCTGCAGACAGACAGAATTCAAACATCTCAAAACTCACACTAACTACATTTGGCATTACAGACTGAATCTTACATGTGTGTTTCTTTGGAAAATAGTGTAACAAAAAATATATGCATTTTCAAAAGAGTACACATATTATAGGCAGAGATTTGTACATTTCACATGTCAACGATTTGTGCATTTCAAATGTCAACTATTTGTACATTTCACATGTCAACTATTTGTACATTTCATAGGTCAAAGATGTTCCGGCATTCTGTCTGCCTGTACTAAGTGCCGATTGGTCAACAGAGGGCTCAGGCCACATCTCCCATGGTTACGGGTTTCCGATGTTGGCCGTCATAAAGCGCCACACTAGCGCGCTCCGTTTCCCCATCAGCCAAAGGTCAATCCCTGCTGCTCCTCCCAATCTCAAAGGCATCGCGACGGTCATTTCATCTTGAGCAAACTGTACCCTATCTCTTAGACATGTTTTAACTCCCAACACCATACATTTTCAATTTCATCTCTATTACATTGTAATGACAAATTAGTTAACCATATCTTCCAATGAAATAATTTAAATACAAAAAACAATATTATTGTTTTTTTTAATAATAAATCATAAATTCTTAGAGCCAAATGTTCTTAGAAGGAATGTATTAGTGCTTTATGACGCAGCTGGAATATTTCACCAATAGGCAACGTCATAAAATTATGTAGATATATAGAATTAATATGAGTTTACTAACTCATAGATGTCAAAATTCATATTTCTGAATGCACATACTGAATTTTGAATTTGTTTTCCCCTTTATATTAAATTCAACACATTACAATGAAGATTGGTACTGTTTTGTTCATGTGGACACTGACCATGCCACACCATTACAGAGACGGGAGGGGGAGCAGCAGGGAACTAACCTCAGCATCCAGATACTTCAATGTCTTCTCCACCTTGTTTTGTGGCGGACATGGTTGTGAAAATCTGGAAAGAAAATTATAATTAATAAAATATCTACATTTAAAAAAAATCCACATTAAATAAAATACAAAATCCATATATTATGACCATATAAATATATAAACACTGCATCATAAAATGAATGAATGAATGAATTACTGCTTTACGTCGCAGCAGGAATATTTCACTCATATGTGATGACTATAAAGTTATATTACTAATTATTAGACACTACGTCATAAAAAGTAAGGAATTCCATCTTAACTCTCTCCATGCTGGAGGCAGCCAGAGATGCCCTAAAGAGCAGTGATTATGCCTAATCCATCAGGGAGAGGGTTAACATATGACTCTTAGTGCTATGATCATTTCGGGACCCGGGAGCGAGTGAATAAATGTTTTACACGAATGAATTATTGTTTTACGTCACAGTGGGAATCTTTTACCCATACGTGATGATGTCCCATTAAGGAAGGAGAACAATTACCAGTTTCAATTTTTGAAATCTCAGGGATTTTACCTCGTCAACACTTCTCTCAACAGAGATGACTGACTATGTATTTATTATTTAATATTATTATTTGGGGTTTAGAGACGCTTTCAATATTCACTTATCCACGGCTGGTCAGTTTAGGGCAGGAGGAAACCCGCAACATCCGTAACGCTGAATGTTGCACTAAACCTGCATCGGCTGGTACTGACAAGACCAAGGATGATAACTCCATTACCACTCTACAGACATCGCATCATATCATTATCGCGTCAGAAAAGTAACTTTCGCGAACATTGATGCCGAGTCCCCGGGGCGGAATTTGAACCTGGAACCTCTGGCTCCGAAGTCTAACGTTCTACCACTGTACTACCGCCCGCCCCGATTGGCTAAGTAACAAACAAACAAAGAACACTGTCTCACCTCAGAATCAGTAGGGTGGATGCCTATCGTCATGTCAAAGTCTTCTTTAGTGGCGCCCTTCCTCATGGCTACAGCATATCCCTGAGTTATCTCCCCTGCATTGGGACCTACCACATGCAAGCCTATAACTCTTCCCTGTCGAGGACAAAATTCACAATACACATTGCCTAAAGTTAGGAAGACATAAATACCAAAATGTACTTCAACACATGCACTTAATATTAAACACAAATACTTTATAATATTTCAATATGAAGGATGACAAACTAAATAATAATATTATTTTATATATCTACAAATGTCGGTATTAGTAAATTCAAGTGGAAAGAAAACACTCAAATCTTATGAGGATTACTAACTATATCGAATTTTCAGACAGGAATGAATATATAACATATATTTATTTATTATTATTTATTTTAAATTGGGGTTTAGAGCTGCTTTCAAGATTCTTTCACTTATATCACAGCTTGTCAGTTTAGGGCAGGAGGAAACCTGCAACATTCGTAGCACCAAATGTTGCAGTAAACCTGTGAGCATCGGCTAGTACTGACGACACCAAGGATGATAGCAGCATTGCCACTCTACAGCGAATCAGAAAGGTAACTTTTGCGAACACTGATGCCGGACCCCCGGGGCGGGATTTGAACCTGGAACATTTGGCTCCCAATCGCCCCTATCATTATTATTATTTTTGCCAGGTAATTTGCAGATTTATGCCATTTTGCACATGATTTCAGTGCTCTAACCAAGATTTGTCATTAACTCTCTCCATGCTGTAGGTAACCAGAAATGCTCTAAAGAGCGGTGCCGGTGTCTGATCCAGCAGGGAGATGGATAAAGCATGAATTACTAGTATTAAAATAATTTCATCTGTTTTATGAAGAAATTTGCAGCTAGTCACTGTCTAAGTCTAGTCTCTAGTCTAAGCATGACAAAACAACCAAGAATATTTGTTATTAATTTCAAATTTGAGTAATTATTAGAGCATTATTCATTTTTTTTAACGTCAATCCGAGATCTATACTTACCACTGCCATCTTGTTCAGAGTCTTCCCCCTGAAAAACATAAAAATAAAATTTATTTTTCTGTTTTACCCTTATTTGTCCTTTATCTGTGACATTAACAAGACTGGTACCAAAGACTTGAGTTATCTAAGACCAAACAAGTTATCTAAGACCAAACAAGTTATCTAAGACCAAATAAGTTATCTAAGACTAGACCATCCTGTTTTAGACCACTCATCCTAATACAATTTCGTCCCCATTTCACATTTCACAAGTTTCATTCACCTGTATCCTCAAGTTTCATGTAAACATGAAACATTTTGATTTTCAGAATAAATGAAAACACAATCATGGAAACAATGGAAATAGCCAGCATTTATTTTTCCTCAGACAATGGGTTTTTGCTAGATTGCATGAGTTTAGACCTAGAACATCTAGCAAAGACATTGGCCATTGGTCCACTGCTAATTTTGCAGACAATATAGAACTTTCATTATTAAAGTTACTTTCACTTTCAAGGACATACACAACAATGGATTTTTTTTGTCAGTCGGTAAATATTTCTCAAGGAACATTACAGAATCAGTATTGAGTACATTATATCATTCCTCGTGCCAAGACATTTAGGTAATTCTGGTACTGGATACCTTCCAAGCAATGTATACTATTTTGGTACAAGAGCACCTAGAATAATGCTATCATTGAGTATGCACTCAGTCAACCTGTCAACACTAAATGTATATAAGGAATTCATCAAGCATCAAGATTGTATTGATGTTAAACCTTGTGGTTGCTTTATTTATTTAGTGTATGACAGTTGAAATTGTAAAAAAAAAAAAAACACACACACAATTCTTGTTATATATTTTTTTGTCTTTCTCACCTTTTTGCAGTTTTTAATTCATATTATTATTATTATTATTAACTAAACAGGACCACTGCCAATCCTGTGATTCGAACCCGAGTTGCTGGATTGCAAATCCAATGGTCTACTGACTGAGCCAAAGGGGTAAATCCTCTAGCTGAGACCAGTAGGAGCATCTTATATCACACCCGGCTACATTATTATTATTATTATTACTATTACTATTACTATTATTATTATATAGCTTTTTAAAGCTACAAGAAAGAATAGATGTGTCATCACAATATACAACTATTTTAACACTGAGTGAGAATGATTTGTTGTTTTAGGTCATAGCAGAAATCTTTCACTTACATGCGATCAATTTTGTCAGTAGATCTAAACACAAAATATGAGATAATTACTATCAACACTATTAACACAAGCTTATTACTCACTAAATCATTACAGACTTTCTTCCACAGACTTGCTATCACCTACTGGCAAGAAAGTGGTAGTCTATGATGCTGTTGTTGTGGGGGGTGAGTCAGTGACACATGTGAAATCTCCTAACATTGACTCTGTTTATTACATTGGACTCCGTGTCTCCTACTGCTGATTAGCCGAGGATCCAATTACCCACAAAACATTGACCCACTTGTGCACCTACTAACCCCCTCCCCCCTCCCACCTCACAAAACAGCTGTAGATGCTCCTCA
>JAUTBT010023724.1:0-20379 GCA_032361225.1 Lepetodrilus schrolli
TAGATACATCACTATCAGACATACTTTGGTTTACTGTTTATAGATACATCACTATCAGACATACTTTGGTTTACTGTGTATAGATACATCACTATCAGACATACTTTGGTTTACTGTTTATAGATACATCACTATCAGACATACTTTGGTTTACTGTTTATAGATACATCACTATCAGACATACTCTATGACACTATTGCCCCAGCATGGTCGGACACTCATCTCAGATACTGGGTTTTCAGCAGGTAATGTCTTCCGATGTTTTATCAATAACATTCTGGTGGTATACATATATGTATGGTATTCTTAATCATTGTTAAATTGGCGTTTAGAGCTGTGATCAAGATTATTTTACTAATATTACTTGTTGGTTTACGGCAGAAGGAAAACTTCTACACATGTAGCCATAATGTTGCAGTAAACCTGTGCATCGACAATTCAGACAGTGAATGAACTCTAAACTCACGTTTATCACCCAATACTGACCTTTGCATGGGATACATCACTTGTAGAAGATCAAGCGATATCTACTATGAGATATCACTTCCAAATTATTTTGTTTACCATTGTGATATCATCACTACCCATTGTGACATCATAGCTTGGCTATGACATCACAATGCAAATGCTTATCTACGTACCATGCTTACCTTCTGTGTATTTCAGCCTCTATGACTGGACTTGGCATCAGCATGGCCATTTTTGGCTGTATAATTGGCATACTCGTCGCATTTGTCATCCACAAGAGGATGAATACAGAAGTACCCTATGTGAAGAATTGACCAACAAGTTGGAACCATCACAGCTTTTTGAGAGAATGTCCACATATATTTATATTCACGTATGGGTGAAAGATTCCCGCTAAAACAATAATTCATTCACTCCACCTGCTATTCACAAGAGCTCTAGTGATTGGGATTCCTAACTTAGAGGAGCATTCCTCCCTACTTAGAGGAGCATTCCTCCCTACTTAGAGGAGCATTATTCGATACTTTGAGGAGCAATATTCCCTACTTAGAGGAGAATTCTTTCCTACTTAGAGGACCATTCTTTCCTACTTAGAAGAGTATTCTTTCCTACTTAGAAGAGTATTCCTCCCTACTTAGAGGAGTATTCCTCCCTACTTAGAGCATTCTCTCCTACTTAGAAGAGTATTCTTTCCTACTTAGGGGAGCATTCTTTCCTACTTAGAGAAACAATCCTCCCTACTTAGAAGAGTATTCCTCCCTAAGAGGACCATTCTTTCCTACTTAGAAGAGCATTCTTTCCTACTTAGAAGAGTATTCTTTTCTACTTAGAAGAGTATTCCTCCCTACTTAGGGGAGCATTCTTTCCTACTTAGAGCATTCTTTCCTACTTAGAGCATTCTTTCCTACTTAGAGGAGTATTCTTTCCTACTTAGGGGAGCATTCTTCCCTACTTAGAGGAACATTCTTTCCTACTTAGAGGAGCATTCTTCCCTACTTAGACAAGTATTCCTCCCCATTGAAAGAGTTTTTGAAAAAGAAAAGTTTTGTTCATCATTATCTGACAATGCTAATTGAGAAATGATAGACACAAGTGAAATGATAGACACGAGTGAAAAGCACGAGTGAAATGATAGACACGAGTGAAATGATAGACACAAGTGCAATGATGATCAATGTGTTCAGGATATTATCAACTGTGTAAATACTCAGGTATTTTGTCTGTTTGTCATCACCATCGTACTGTTGAGGCTGTTTGAGGATGTTGATCTTACATATGGACATTGTGTGACTGCACCAGTAGACAGGGCTGCCATGGAAATCATGTGAACGTGTTTCTATCTTGTTTTCATCGTTTGTTCAACAGTCCAATTAAAATGAATTCTTTTTTCATTTCCACCACTGTTAGAGTTTGTATTCCTCTTTACACCACCCACGGTGGTACAAGAGTACAATAATCATACAATCATATATAAATCTACCTACCTACATATTATGTACATTGTATAAATTATTCCAAGAATTTGTACAATGAACGTATATATATCTTGTTCACCCATTTCACGCATTTATTTTGGATATTTGCGCGATGTGGATAATAAATATATATTGTAATATTTGGAAATTCAAGATGGTTGTAGACAATTTACAGAAAATATTAAACTATGCGGCGAAAACCATCACCAACATGAAAATCTTTATCATTACGACCATATTCAGGTTATTTTCCGGAAGTATATCCTGGTGATTTACGCAAAGTTCTATATCGGGGGGGTTTTGCTGTTTGCTATGGAATTTTGTCTACCATACAGCGGTGAAAAGGATTTTGGAAGTACATGTACAAACATGATTTAAGACATGTTCTGCACCACAGCACTACCAATGTCCTTGGACAGATTTTTACTTTAACCTTCAGTTTTTAATACGACATTCTATGTACATTGTAGGTGTAAATTCTCCTGAAATAATGTTAAACTTAATCGACACGATCACACTCGTTACTAATATAGCGGGGTGAGATACAAGATGCACCTACTGGTCTCGGCTACCCCTTTGGCAGCTTTTGACTCGCAATCCAGAAACTCGGGTTCGAATCCCAGAATCGGAAGGTCCAGTAACACTTACTTCAAATATAATATTACACTAAATCAGTTAACTAATCAAGCTAATTGTGACCAGGTCGAGAAGTTTTTAATCAAACGATGTTAATATTTCATGGTCTGATAAGCACCTATAGACACTAGCTCATAATGGTGGTAAATAGAAGTAAAAAAGCCGAGTGACGACGTACGCCAATTATTGTCATGATTAAATTACATGCACCAACTTCTCCTGTTTATAACGGCAAGTTATTACATTTCATAGGATGTACAAAATTATGTCCAAACTGCAAAAAAACCCACAAACAATGAAAACCACTCAACTACCATTACTTGTATAGTCTAGTCCACTCTACTTTGCTAGTGCATGGAATTTACTCAAGACTAATGTGATGGAAAGAACCGATGTATGTCTTTGTATACGTTGCTATGGAAACGACTCAAATTCCAACTAATGCTTATTTTAAAACCATACAATCACAGTTTGTTGACATATTTCAGATCAAACACTTTGAGCCATTTAGCTTTGAGATGTTTTATGTGTAGTATAGTATGTATAGTTTAGTATGAACCTTAAATTCACGGCTTTGTAAAAAAGAATCGATAAAATGAGGCATACGCCCACTAAATTCCAAATCATGTTAATCATATAAAATAACGTTTCCACGTGGTGTAATATGCCTTCTCCAAGTCGAAAAAGACAAGACACCACGTGTTGTTTATTAATAAAACCGTTACATATGAATGACTCCAAACAAATGAGATGGTCAACGGTGCTTCTTTGCTTCAAGCCACATTGAACAGCACCTGTTAACAGATTGCTGGTATCCTGGAACCAAACATGCCTGTAATTAACCATCCGCTCCATGGTTTTGCAAACGCAACTAGTTAAGGCAATAGGCCAGTAAATAAACGGGTTACTATGAACTTTATCAGGTTTTGGAATAGGCACGACGATGGCATGAGCTCTTCCATCGAGAAGGGCTCATTATAATCTTCAGAGTTATCTTATGTATAGATGCCATTGCACATTAACTCATTATATAATATACATGTATGGTACATTTTGTACACTGATTCTGTATGCAATCATCTCAAGACTCCAACCTGGGAATATTAGAACTCTGAGCTTCGCTTTACGTCGAGCAGAAGTTAGATGACGCAGCCTCGGAAAGATCAACAATGGTGTCCTCGGCAAATAAAAACGAAACAATTCTGCACATCCGATGTTTATTTGTGCAACACAATGAATCACTATTCTCAGACTTGTCCGTTGGTGTTCTAGATGGAAACACTGAAGAATGGTCAACAAATGACAAGTATTACACAAATCGAGTACATGCACAGAAATTGTATACTAATTGAACTTCAATTGCAATTGTTGAAAATTAATCATGCTCAAGAGCCAGACTCAGTGACAGCTCTTTCATACGCTACTTCTATGAAGAGAGACACTGGGACTGGGTTTTAGAGGAAGTAAAAGAGAATGTTTAATGAAAAACAGCATCACCTTTACAGGCCAATACTAAACATTATTTTATAGAAATGCAAAACTTACCTAAACATTAAACAAATAATGTCTGGTCTCCAAATTACCTGAAAATAAATTTTTGGCTGTCAGCTTATTCTGTTGTCTGAATATTTTTTGTTTTTTTCCCCCCAAAGATTAAAAGAAGTAAATTCTCAGTTGATCATAAACTATATTATCTTGTCCAACATGGGGATATTGTGCTAAAAATGTGTTTTACAAATGTACGCATAGATGCTCAATCTTAAACTACCAAGAACATGTGTATTGCTTTGCAAGTTACTTTAGAATGAAATTTGAGAACTTATGTGTGTGCAATCTGTAGACCGAGTTGCTTTCAGTAGTTATTTCCCTTGTGTCCAGGTCAATGCCACAACAATTTTATTTAATCACCCAATATGAAACTAATTAATTTAATTGGCAACTATAAGCCACACTATTGTTTTCTTTGAGCAACTTCTAATGTTCCTCCTAAAGTAAAATCACACCACCAAAATTAACCAATCAATGAAGTTTAAAGTGTTTGTCACAGTAGAATAACAATGCAAATGTATAATTCACAATCCGAAAATGTTATTCTACAATACAATAACATTGTTGTTCTACTGACGTTATCTCCTGTGGGAGCCGGTATTGGGCGATATTACAATGGATCCGTAGTCCTGGCAACAGAATATATACAGTATATAAGGATGATGGTTAGATCACTAACGATGCAAATGGTACAAGCAAGCAAATTTTTATTCAAAAGCATTTCCTCCCAAAACTATTTCAGTGGCCTCTAAAAGTGATGTGTTTATGGGTGGATGAAATCCTGTAGTAACTACTGTTTTGCTTAGACCCGGGAGGTACACATTACAATATCCATTTTACCACATCCCGAGGATGACACTCATTGGGGACATACTGATATAACAGAATCAAATATATGGTATAGTTCAACTACACCTTAAAATTGCATAAGCCTAGTGGAAATGTTGAACTATAACTAAACATTGTTTCAGTATCAATGCGTCATTGTTTCGTTTTATTTTAAAGCTGCTATTTTAGAACCACTTTGAATATTATTTTGCTCGTATCATGGATTACTAGTATCGGTTTATGGCATGTCAGAAACCTGCAACACCCATAGCAATGAGTGTGGCAGCAAACCGGCAAGCATCGCCTGGTACTGATGATGCCGACGAAACAACAGACAGTGCATCCCATCACGAGACAATTTCTGCGGACATTCTGTCGGATTCAAACCAGGATCTCCATCATATCTTGGAATTTTACAACAAATAAACACTACTAATACCAGTATTGCAATAAAACGCACAGTTCCAGTTCAGGCTTGTATATATAAATGGAGAAGCGTGTTAAGTGGAAACACAAATCTGTAATTGTCTCACTTCCATTTTCAATAAGAAAGTGCATTGTTGTTCTACGACTTCAGGTTGGAAACTAAAAGCTAAAGACCTCAGCACAGCATTTCACTAAATGGTTGTACTGTAATCGCGGCCTAAAGCATGGCATATGCTATGATGCTTTCACTATAGCAGGAAGTGACGTAAGCCTTGATTTATGCCCAGACTACCGGTACGACCCTGTCGTGAAATGCAGGCCCCATGTCAACAGCACGTGTCACAGGTTGCCAGCTTACATCCGTCATTATTCCTGATTTCCGGTAGCCCTACTCTTTAAGCACATCTGAACACACATGTATAATGGTCTTCAGTCCAACTTCCACATATTACATGTATTTCACCGGACAATCATTAATTTGCCAGGCGGGTCATTCAGACTTGCTTACAAATTGGCATATCCATTATATCTTGATCGCGGTTCATTTGTGCAAATTTGCATCGTCTGGATTGCTACTCATTCTCGTATGGTATGGACAGCACAGTTTTAAGGCTGATAACTGCCTGTATTCCACAACAGAGTGTTTTTTGTAGTCCTGGGCCGCATTTCACGAAAGGGTTGCACCGATATTCAGGGCCTAAATCAAGGTTTACGTAATTTCCAGATTATTAGGCCTGGGTATCATTTCATGAAGCTCTCTTATCTCCTACGAGACCACAGACACTCTAATAGCGATCTCTTATACATGACAATCGGGCACTTACGAGAACTCTATGGTTTCATAGTAAATATGAGAGCTTCGATAAATGATACATTGGACTATAGTACGACCCTATCGTGAAACGCAGGCCTGTAAATTGAGGTATCTGCTTTGTCCTACTACATAATACCATGCCGTACACCCCAAGTTATGCCCAGACTACCAGTGCACCCCAAATTACTCTCAGATCACCAGTACACCCCAAGTTAAGCCCAGACTACCAGTACGGACTTTTCGTGAAACTCGGGCCTGGAATTATTCCGAGGATGAGCAAACTCCTCGTCCCACAAACACTTGACAGAAGTTTGAACTAAATCTGCATTTAATCCTTCCAAAGCACTGTTATATTTTAAATGGGTCAATTTCACATGATATAAATATGTTATATCACATATCTGACCATAAACACACAAACAGACAAAATACAATTTTCACATTTTCCCCCCCATATTTTTAGTCATGCACAATTTCACGATACATCAAAAAGTACAAGTTCTTGATTAAACTGGTATGGAATTAAATAAAAAGGATGAAGAACAAATAGATATCTGCCGACTAACATGTCATTTGCAACGGGCATTATTCTGAAAGAGACAAACAGGCCAAACCGATTTAATTACTTTACAGATTTACAGATTACTCGTAAAAAGAAATTGCAAAATATTTAAATTCTGTCCCAAAATTAAACGGAAGTGGCCTCATGAGTTAATTAATATTAGAGTCAGAACAATTGCTTTCACAACACAGAAAATATATACACCACAAGTTAAACCACATCCCTGCCAGAATCACTACAATCATAATCTTGTAGAGCATCTGAGGTTGTCTTTGGCGGGAAAAGGGTTAAACAAATTAACTGTATGTCTACATGCATGGCATGACATAATACTCAACAAAATAAATTAATGGCCAGGAGATATTGTGTGGAGAAGATTTCTACCAAATTTCAGAACTCAGCTTGAGGAATCTGGTGCCATTCCTCAGACTAATGCTTCTGCAAGTTCTTGAAGATTACCTGGAACCTGTAGATATTTGGAAATTCTTTGTTCTTGAACTATTTTACAGCTAAATTTATAAGTCTAGGCTACTGGCCCTTAATTTTGTTGAGTATATTCCATCACTGCACTACAGAACAATGCTTCAGAAGCAGCAATTATCTGAATGAAAGAGATGCCAGATCGGCCAATATCGTCAAAACTAACCTTAGACAAACAATATTTTACGTGTATATATATTTACAGATAATTCATGATAGGGCATGAAAGGTATACCATAAACCTACTACTCATTATCTTGCATGAAATGCGTGTGATCCAACCTACTGTGGTTCGTTATGATATAAACATTGAAAGATGATATGGACATTTAATGTCAGCGATACAATAGGACGCAACATAAAAGAACAAATTTAACAGGCAAAAGTACCAAATATTGAAACACAATTGAGAAAAATGACAATTTGGATTCATTTCTCACATTCTCATGAACAGATATCATATCTCCCTAAGAGCTCATTTAGAATTCTCAAAGTTTGCGATAATTGAATAATTATCCAGGTTACCATACATGTTTTATTTGTTAAGTTTCGGACAACCAATTATTCAGATAGGATAATATGAATGCTCAAAAAACAGTATTTTCAACATATTTTACATAGTTTCTCATTATACTCTATTTACTGATGGGCAACCAATGAATACCACGGCAGCATTTGTTGCTGTCCTATGAATGAAACATTTATGATTTGGTTTACGATCTACCCCACCAAAATTACTTATCCATGCTAAAAACCCAAGCGCTCTTGGGGCATATGTGAATGTAATCATACATCAGCTTTGTCCGAGTCTTCGGGCTCAGACTTCATTTCAGCATCGGAATTATTTTCGGGCTCGGATTTAACCTCAGGCTCAGAGGTAGCTGTAACTTCAGACTTCTCCTCTGCATTCTCTTCTACTTTCTTTGGCTCAGCCTTACCCTCAGGCTTTTCTTCCGTCTTTATCGGAATGCGTTCTTTCACTCTCTGAAATTCAAGATGGATTCCTCCCGTCGTGTGACCGGAGAGACGGTCAAAGTTCAGCTCGCTCCTGGAAATAAAGTTTAGTCCATAGCATGTATTAAATACAGCGTCATAATGGTATTTACACCAACAGATATACTAATATGAGGTTTGTTTGTTTCTAATTTCAATTTTGGTTTAGAGCTGCTTTCAGGATTATTTCACTGATATCACGGCTTGTCAATTTACGGCAGGAAGAAACCTGCAACACCTAAAGCACCAAGTGTTCCAATAAACCTGCAAGCACTGGCTGGTATTGATGAACCAAGGATGATAACTGCACTACTTAACTACAGACATCACATCCAAAATGTAACTTCCTTAAACATTGATGCTGGGAACCCGGAGCAGGCTCCAACCGTAGACTCTGAAGGCCGATCATTAACCACTGCACTACCACCCACCCCCCACCCCATATATATCGAGAAAATAACCAAATAATGTACATTTTCAAACATGTTTGAATATACATGTTCCACACACTGCAGTTCATGCAATTACTTTCGATAAAAAAAATTTCGAAACGGCTAGACGAAATGGCCAGATATGTTAAAACTTTGATTCATTTCTTTCATTTACAAGCTTATTTCCTCATCACAGTAGTGACCTTCGATACCCGGACATATGCAAATTTGTATCATGTATATGATATAGCAAGTTATTCTGGACATTGTACATAGCTGCATACTCACTCTCGTTCACCCATAATAAATGTGTACTTCTTAGTCTTCATGTACAGTGTGTATTTCTCCTCGATTTTAGTACTTTCGTCGATATCTAGCCAGGCACATCCCGCCTGCT
Organism: Lepetodrilus schrolli; assembly: GCA_032361225.1. NCBI lineage: Eukaryota > Metazoa > Mollusca > Gastropoda > Lepetellida > Lepetodrilidae > Lepetodrilus > Lepetodrilus schrolli. The sequence goes on from JAUTBT010023724.1 coordinate 9,059, forward strand.
GCGTCGACCGGCACTGCCACTTCCATTTCGTTTCGTACGTGACGCCCTCCTCGAGCTTTTCCGCGTTTTCTGTGTCGGACGCCGCCGAGGCAACTGAGCGCGACCGTTGCGGTCGTCTACGTTCCGCGTCGTCCCTGTTTCGGTTCTGGATGGATCGTTTCAGTGCTTTCAGAATTTCCGATTTGGGGTATTTTTCGCAGACGGTCATCCCGTATCGCTCTAGTATCGTGGCGGGTTGGTTTTCGGTGATGTCGTGTCGGTTGCGGCACCGTTTGCTGTCGTACTTGCAGTATCCCAGGACGTATGCCTCGCAGATGTGGAGGAAGGGGCAGCTGTTGGTTCTGGAGTTCTTGCAGCCCCAGAACGTGTTGTAGAATCGGCAGACCACCGGGAGGGTGGTGCGGTTCCTGTACTTGAGATTGAGGAGGACCTTCTGAGCCATGCGAGGAGGGAACTTGTGAAGCAGAGACTTCCTCATGATGTACTGGTTGTACTTTGAGTCCATGTCGTGGCCGAACATGCAGCGCTTTCCGGTGTCCACGACGTCACACTTGCTGAGCACGAAATACCGACAAACATGAAGGGCCTTGCATTTACCGGCACACGACCCGGATTTTATGGAGTGCGAGACGCAGAGCCTCAGGGTCGGTGTTGCGATGACGGTAAGGAGGTCGTCCTCGGGGTTCTCGTTGCCGTCCTCGGACCCCTCCTTATCGCCGTGTTCTCCTCCCTCCTCTTTCTTTTCCTCGTCCTCATCATCGTTATCGTTTTTGTCGGCTTCTTCGGAGATCTGAGTCGAGCTGCCCGGCTCCTCTTTGTCATCCTCTGCCTCGCCGTCCTCCTTGACCTCATCCACGACCTCAACCTTGTCCTCATCCTGGACCTCGTCCTCCACCTCCGACTCTTTCTCCTCTGCCTCAGCTTCTTTCCCTTCCTCAGCATCTGCCTCTGCCTGAGGAGTCTCTTCCTCCTCTCCTTCCTCCTCCATTTTAACCTCCTTTTCTTCTTCCTCATCCCCGTCCCCTTCCTCCTCCAACTCCTCTCTCGGCTCGTCGCGCTCCTCATCCTTGGCGTCGGCTTCCGCCTCCTCTGCGTATTTCAACTTGAACACTGTCCTGTATTTTTTCAGGAACTCTTTGAGTTTCGTGGAGGTATTGAAAATCGCAATGTCCTTCAAGATCAACTCGAGTCGGAGCATGTTTAACGATGTCTGCCCGTTGAACTGGTCGAACAGCAGAAGGAGAATACTGCTTGCGAGATCATCAGTTTTCTCCTTTGACAACTCGCCGATTTCCTCCTCTCTGGGAGGACTGTCCTCTTCGACGTGAGTGCTTGACACCTTGTTTTCTTCCTCTGCTTTCTCGTCGCCGTCCTCGGCCTTTGAACTCTCATTCTTCTCATCCTCATCGCCTTCGTCGATTCCGCTCCACTCGGAGCTTGAGGGGTAGTCTCCCCTCTTCTCATAGCGCGACCTTCCCCTGTAGGGTCGTCGGTGGTACCCGTCGTCCCTACGCTCGAATCTGCCGCGGCCTCTATGGCCGTGGTCGTCCCTCCTATCATAGTCGTGATAGCGTTTCGTGCCACTGTCCAACCTATGAAGGCTTTGCCGGTAGTCTCTACGCTCGTAACCATCTTTGCGATCATAACTGTCTTTGCGATCATAACTATCTCTGCGGTCGTAACTGCCGCGGCCTCTGTCATAACTCCCACGACCTCTGTCGTAACCTCCGCGGCCTCTGTCGTAACCTCCACGACCTCTGTCGTAACCTCCTCGGTTGTAAGTGCCGCGACCTCTCCCACGTTCGTAACTACTCCTCCCGCGTTCAAAGTTGCCTCGGCCGCGTCCTTGGTCGTATCCTCCGCGACCGCGATCATATCCTCTCCTGCTCGAGCTGTCGCTCCGACTGAACCCTCCTCCTCCTCCTCCTCCTCCTCCTCCTCCTCCATCACGCCTTTGATAAGTGTCCGATTCTCGTCGTGTGCTGTACTTATCGTAACTCCTGCGATAATCCAAATGCCTGCTAGAGCGCGACTCATAATCACTGTCTCTCTGATACTTATCATAATTACCTCCCCCTCGTCGGTCATCCAACCAATCGTCGTTCTCGTGCGACGACTCCTTCCGCGTGAAGTACTGCTCCTCCGTGCGATATGACGATGGCTTGCTGTACAGTTGCTCGTCCCGGTAGTCTCCCCTTGAGTCAAAGTCATCTCTCCTCCTGCGTTTGCTTGGGGATTTGTCATAATACTGATCATCGTCGTAGTCATCATAACTACTTGATTTCTTCATGTCGTAACGACTAGTTCTGTCATCTTGATAACCTGGTGGGGAAAAATAGGTATACTTTAACAACAACTGAAATGACATGTCAAAATATAGAATCTTGTGAAAACAAATCAATGCAAAGTTGTTTTTGTAAATATGGCTGCTAAAACATGCCACGGAATCTAAATTCTAGGCGGATATATTTTTAATATTTATTTTGTGTAGACTTTATTTGGTTATATCTTTTGCAGACATAAAATCGTTCAAATATAATAAACATACATGTAGGTGGACAAGAAATAACATTTTTCATGAAATTGACTGGTATATGCATTTTGCGTTTTCTGTTTACCCACTCCACGAGGTAAAAATGGTTGCTCGATTAAATGAGGAAAAGTTAAAATATTGAGTTTGTCAATGGATTTAACGTGTATTTTTAGTCTAGTCTACACATTCACAATAGGCATGTAAAGCGTCACTTCATATTTCCCCATTTTAAGCACCATTTCCTTCCATTTGATTGGAATTTTGCTCATAATATAGATTTTGATTGACTTACTGTTTTTCGGCGCAGTGGGAATATTTCACCCATACGCGACTGCTCATAATAAATTGCTGTCCTTTTTGGACTTTCCTCGCCATCAAAAGATCAGTGTTTCACTAGTAGAATAATGCAAGACTATGCTGCACATGATGGAATATGGAAGAGATTCAATTCATCAGGACATTAAGATGGCTGCTGTAATAAAATATTAATCCCAGAGGTTTATCTCACTTACTCCGATATACAGACTGTCCTGTCTGGCGATCATCTCGATATCTAGGTCGATCCATCGTCTCAGATCTTGATATCCCAAACGATTCCCTCTACCATCTGGAATAGAATTTAAGAATGTATTAAGATATTTACTGTTATGCAATACTCTTCATAAAAATATACCCAATTTATTACATGAATTGTGGCTGGATTTGAAAATCTATTGGGATTGGAAACTTTTCGACCCACCTCCCCGTCAGTCTATTACAGGTACCAAGGACCTCATTCTCGTACTTGAACCTTGTCATTTGATGTTTTGCCTAAGTGTATGGCATTGCTTAATAAATATTTTTTTATTCAATGAATCAATGCTATCAAACTAATAGGGGTGTAACAGTAGGTTGAACTATAGAAAGGTCGCGATTGTGAGTGGTTTGATAGCAATACATCAATAGTAACTTGAACTATAGATTATTTCCATCGATAATACCTTAAACTATCGATACTTACGATAGTGTACTATTTTTAAACACTTAAACCAAAATAGTTGAAAATCCTTGATCATTGTTTAACATGATTTTGATTTTGTGATTAAATCAAATGATAACTACATACTATTGTCTTACATTTGATTTATTTCGGTCACTGTCATTACAAAAATACCAGTTATATGTACATTACCTACTGATTACAGACAAATAATGATGTATGACAGATAAACTATCCATCTTTAAAACTTTATAAACTATTGCAAGAGTATCACAATAGTAGCATAACCATTGCAATACTATTGCAATAGTAGTACATGGGCGACTTTCTAAGGCTTTTGTCTCAGGAAATAATATATATAATAATGAAAAATATATAATACAATCTAATCGATTTAAAAATTAAGAATTTTTGCATCATAAATTTAATAAAAAATCGGTCTATATAGCGATCATAAAATATGTTGAGTAAATTATGCAAGGCTAGATGCCAATTCCAAGTCCCTATTCCGTAACAATGGAATCATGCGAGATGTGCGCATGCACTGTTTGTATGAATTGCTAATCAATCAAAGTTTTTACAAAGCAATTAGTCTACAAACATCTATGCTAATAATGTAAAAACAGCAAATCCATTGAGAGTTTCAAGTGTGCGATTTCACTATTTAGAAAATGCACTGTTGCAGGTTTTCAAGTTGAATGGTTGGTGCAAGTAATAAAAAGTGGTAAGTGTTTTGTAAACACCATTACCGATTATCATTCATATAATCGTTTTAAATTTTAAAAAAATATTTCAGAGACAGTTCTTGGTAATTTTGTTATCAAGTACAGTGAACCCTCGATATAACGCCCTTCACTACATCGCGGATTTGTTTAAATCACGGGGTCAACCATGGACCCCATTTTTCAGTCTAAAATATTGGACTGGCTGCAGTGTGGTAAAAAAAATTGGGACAAGCTGCAATTTTTTTTTTCTTTCTGGAATTTGCTGCATAAGTACAACAACAAGAGATTTATTTTTCATAGCACAAACAATCATTGTGAAAGCATCATGCAATAAAGACGTTTATTGCTGACCTAGTTAAACAATCGACTGTTTGTCAACAAGACTGATAAACGAATCAATCCCATTCATAGGCTTCAGTATGCAATTAAATAATCATGCGTTGTGTTTTGATTTCACATACTACGACTTCCTCAGTGACGAAGTGATTGTTAACACGTTTTCTTCACTAAAATCACGGTGCTCACTAAGAACATTTCAATTGGTTGTCGATTGAGCTTTGTTTTAAATACGATTCCCCTGAAATGTACCTGTAATATTGAGATGCAAGAAACGATGCTGTGATCAAAGTATGTAGACTGATTGATACTTAAGTATGTCTAGTTATCTACTCAACTAAGCGTGACTGTCGACTGCGAGCCGTGACTGTTATGACAGTGATCTCCGCTGATGTGCGCTATGAACAACTGTAACACATGATCTCTCCATATTCCGGGTATGCAATAACACGGGTGATATTTCGTGGACCCATAAATCAGCGGTTCATTTTTAACGCTGCATAATCCTTGTTTTTACGATAACTCTTTTATTCACGGAAATAGCCAGGCTGTTCCATCAGCTATCTACCCGCTGTTCCAAAACTTCAGATTGGATAATGGCCTATCTGATAAAAACAGCACGTCGATGAATAAAGTAATACAGAGTAATTACCGCAAAAATGGTTACCAAAATTGATTTAACTGGTTGCAAAATTGGAGCCTATATGTCTGTGGAATCATGAAATACATTTTTCAACCAATATTCCGCCAAATTTAGTAATAAACGCGACGGATCCCCCGATTTCCACCTTTGGCTAATTTCCTACGATTGATCATAGATATATTAGATTATCATGATTATATCTTTCTTCCATTATTTGGTCACAGTTACTTTTAAAGTGCCAATGATTATACATATTATAAAACACGCATAAGTATATTATTATTGACAGTTTGAGACCAATCTACGGAAAGGTTATATTACAACTTTGTGCCGACAATACACGAAAAATGAGGGTCTTTACTACAAATCGGGACAATCAATGTGGACCACGTGCTTCTCTCCTTCAAATGTTACAACGTGCTGGAACTATATAGTCAATGTAGTACATTAAATATATAGCAAACATGCACCTACCAAACAATCGAGCTGATACGCGCAAATGAGATGTTTCAAGACAAACTCTTTTGATGAATCTGAAACCACTTTGGCACAATCAAGAACAGATAACTCTTAAAAACGCATGCTTTGTTCTTGCGCGTAAAATAACCCAACATGGTTCAAATCTCAAATAGTTAACTATTTCATATTTTGGTTCAAAGTCACACTTCAAAGTCTTGTGCTTGGAACGGCACATGAACATCGGATAGTGCATGGATTATATACATTTAGTATATTTTGAACTAACTAAAATAATTATAATTATGTAATAATAATAATAATTGCATTTATAGTGCGCATCATTCACAATTGCAGTGATCTGTGCGCATGTGTAAAATAAACATGAAACTGGACAAGGTAGACAAAAATGTAAGCTAACATATATCACAATCGCATATATTATTAATATAAATGTACACGCTCTCAACAGTTGTTAACCTATAACCAGTGGCGGATTCTTTGCCGTGAGAACAAACACTAGTTAAAATTTTAGTTTAGTTAAACCAGTAGTTAAATATCATCTTCCTGGATCCGCCCCTGCTCCGAGAACCGTATGAAAAATGGTGATGATATGTGATCGGATAACAAAAACGTCGAATTTCGCAGTAATTGTATATCAGTACATTGAACTAGGTATAATATTGACCATGTTGTGTGTTTAAAAAAAAAAAGTATATATATAATATTATTGCAGTAGAAAAAAAAAGAATGCAAAGATACTATTTTTATTTTTTTATTTTTTTTGCTTCTGTAAGCACTCAACCCCATCTCCCCCCATAATTTTACAACTTCATCTGTCTCTAAAGATATCATCGAGATAAAAAACGACCCTATTATGTCTAACCCCCACCCGCTCTCTCTCTCTCTCTCTCTCGCTCTCTCTCTCTCTCTCTCTCTCTCTCTCTCTCTGTGTGTGTGTGTGTGTGTGTTTGTGCCCAAGTACAGAACTTTGGTGTACAGTTATAGTAGTTAATGTTTACCTATACCTTTCTGGATAGAAACACTGCCATTTCGTTTTCTATTCGATAAATAAACCTGCATAGGCCTACATGATATTGCACTTACATTTTAAACATCGTTGCACCGTTTCATTATCCGCGGACGATATTGACGCTATTTACGTATATTGTAATTTATCGTATTTTGCTGCATGTGCTTTGAAGACGGAGGCACGTGGCGCAATCTCGTGATAGAAATTGTTTGCGTATGCACATGTACGAACATTTTAATAACTTGAGGATCCTCACATAAACGTAACAGTTTTAATGCCGGCATCCCGTACGTGTTTGTTAGTCAACACGGAATATTTGTCATCTATCAAACATTTGTTGACAAATAACACACACACAAAATCATCAAGAAACAACGGATTCAGTACAGCACAATTAATTACCTAATATAACCCGTCACTAATTAAGGTACACGACAAGCAGGTATCGCTAATCCACTTAAAGGGGTATCAATTATAAATGTCTAATAAACTGGCAATACACAATTAAGACGAGTAATCAATTAAAAGACGGTTGTTTATCGTGTAGTCTACCTATATACCAATCGATTAAATAAACTCATACGATGATGTATGTAAGTTTACCGTAGAATCAGTAACGAAGTCCGTGCGCTATGGTTCTGTGCGTTTGGCATAATATAGAACATGAAATTGCACGTTGTACGTTGGCAGGCACAATTTAATGTCGCTTAGAGAAATGACATTACACGTAACAATATACGTACAAAGTAAATATCATTGAATACCATGTCCATTTATTTAAGATAATTAGAAAATCAATTATTTAGTACTAGAGTCTATGTTAACAAGTACATGTACCATATCATCACGACATACACATAGTACGTAGCAGGTGAACGTTTCAGATAGCATGTGTGTATTAATATGTGTCGTGGAAAACGAAAACACTGTCTTTCTTTCATCAATGTGACTCGGACATAATATACAATTTACTTTTTTCTTCATTTTTATTTATTTTAACGAAATCAGGGTAGAGTATGTTCGAAACTAGTTTGTTGTAGGGAAGCAGTACCCATGAAACCATAACAGAGCATGCGCACGAGTTGCATCGCTGAAGTTGTAAAATGGCGGCCACTTACGGGTCGGGCTCGCACAGCCCTCCTGTAATAGGCAGGCCTTTAGAACGTGTTTTCGAAGATGCACAACATACAGGAGAGGTTAATTTAAGTGGCAGGAAACTAAAGGATTACCCAAAGATATCCAACAAATTTGATCTTGTCGACACGATTGTATCAGGTAATTATTTTCTAACCAAGCCCATCGGAAATGAACCGATTCCGCTGTTTTGACAGTGCACGAGTAGTGCCTCTTGTCGATTTCTTATGACTTGCAATTGCTAATTAGATATTGTACGGTACGGCACGTGCATTTATGCATTGTTGCTGTAACACTGAATGCGAACTTGACAGAAACAGCATGACAGCGATGCTGATAGAGTCGCTCGTAAAGTTCTGAAGGAAAAGGCTTTGATACCCGTAAGGAGCTCACTTCTGAATCATCAACACCAGAAACTACAATCGGCTCTTTGTCCAAATATCATTGGTTATTTTTATGGATTTGGTGTTGTGACTTTTAGTTGTTCTGTTATAATCACCATAGATATGTAGATGTATATTATAGATGTTCTTCACACAATGTTGAAATGTGATTATCATGTCTGACAAAAGATTAATTTCATTGTGCAAGTCAGTAACACAAAAAATGCACATGGTAAACATAGCTTTCTCATAGGCTGTGATTATGTATGTCATTAAATACTATGACTGTTGAGTACTTCTTGTGTAGGATACAAGAGAAATTATTACCAATCAGTGAGTGTTAATTCAGTTAGTTAGTACAACAGTGTAATTTTTTTAAAATGGGAGACGTCTGCGTCTGGTTCCACATCAATCATCGTAGCTCTGTGAGAGTGGCCGCTCCTATACGTTAAACATGGAGTTACAACTCGTAGCACTACAATAGTTTTCTGGAACAGGACCCTGGTTGAGTTTAGATAAATAAATTTACAAATACAAAAGTCCACTACGATTTCCAATTTTACTTTTACATATATGTTTTTATTTCAGTTATACTATTATTAGTAGACATTCATGGTATTGTTGCATTTTTCTAAGCAGTCTTTATCTATGTACACACTCATTAATTTCAGACTACTTAAAAGACATACAGTCACAGATATTTATGCTAGTTTTGTAGCTTATTGTCCAATATACTTGTGACAAATCAAATGTAAATACCTTCAGGTAAAATGCGTTTGACCATGTCTATACCGGCTCTGTGGTGTAAAGCTTAGAGCATCTGCCCAGAGAGCGGAAGGTCGGTGGTGCAAACCACGGCCTCATCGTACCAAAAGATGTTAAAATATAGTAGTTGTCCCCCCTGCTTGGCGCTCAGTATTAAAGGGAAATATACAGCAATGGCTCAGAGTCAGTTTCAAGTGTCTGAGTGGGATATCCATATTAACTGCTGCATGTGATATTCCAAGTGAGCTAGCACTATAAAGACTGGTGGAACTCCAGAGTAGCACAAGCAGACAATAATATTCACCGCTCTCCAGCTCCATGCTGCGAGACACGTGCGTCCCAAGGAGGGACCAGTCTGCCGAAATCAGCTAAGCTGGAACGCGACTGTCAAAGCAGTAAACCCCCACACACAGACCATGTCAACTATGTCAACAAACCATGATTGTATGCACTAATTCATTCATTCATTCATGCAATTTTGACTTCATGATGCCAATATACTTCTCTGGCGGACTAGAATACCATTGACTGGCCTTTAACCTCCATGATCATTGTAGTGGAATCTGATTCTCAAATGCGTTAAACACTGGCTGTGTTTGTAAGGACTCGGTAACCGCCAATATTTATCTTGAACAGGTAGAAACATTTTAGAGAAAGACCGAGTCGCCAATCAGGATTTGTCAATTGTTTGAGTATTCTCAGGCAGTGGATCTTGGGAAGATGGAGCTTGTTGATTATTAGCTCATGTCTTTAGGAGGCGTCCGTTGTATGATCTGCGAAGGACTTATTTCTGATAACACATGTAGAGCCTGTCCTAACAACCCTGATTACAATGTAGGAGTAGTATTCAGTGATGGTGTTTTCTTCTATAATCTATTTAATCATAATGTTAACCATGGTTAATATGAATACAGTTCATGTTTTAGGTGATAGTCTGTTTACTCATAAGGGGCGGGTGGTAGCGCAGTGGTAGAACGTAGGACTTCGGAGCCAAAGGTTCCAGGTTCAAATCCTGACGGCGGCCCGGCATCAATGTTCGCGAAAGTTACCTTTCTGACGCGATATTGGTATTCATAGGATGTGCTGTCTGTACTGTGGCAATGCAGTTATGTCCTTGGTCTTGTCATTACCAGCTGATGCTCGCAGGTTTACTACAACATTCAGCACTACGGTTGTTGCAGGTTTCCTCCTGCCCTAAACTGACAAGCCCTGATATAAGTGAAAGAATCTTGAAAGCGGCTCTAAACCCCAATTCAATAAACAATAAAGTTTTCTCATAATGTTAAAATTATTTGATTCTATGTATATTTATTACATTTGATAATCTGGTGTGGGTGGAAGACTTTGATGTTGTATACATTACAACAATTATCATGGTAACATTTAAATGTATTAATTATTAAATGAATTTAATACTGTTACGTTAGTTGCCTATCTATGGATGTTATTCATCTTTATCCCATTTACCCCAATTCTTTTTTTAAAATTTTATTTTTTCTTTAAAACCCAAATTATAACAAAATTAAAAACAATAAATATTACCTTAAATAAATAAACAAAAAAATATATAAAAAATATATAAAAAATATAGAAAATAGTGAAGTATTTTCAGTCTGTCACAGAGTCGAACCTAAATAGCCATGCTGAAGAGATCCAACAGTTTAAAACACTGGTTTCAAATGCAAGTCAAGATTTCTTGGGAAGATAACAATGATGCCAAACCATTTGCTGTATTTGCCCTGCTGACCCTGTTACTAGTGTTAGCCATCATTGGAATGTTTCCATCTCCGTCCTGGGTAGTAGATACATTTATTTGATTAGCAGATTAGTGAAGCAGTTTGACAGACATCTTGTTGAGAAGAGGAAATATTCTCAGTGATAGAAGTTTTTTGGAGCAGGTTTTATTTTTCAGAATGATAAGAAAAGCATAAATATATGATAAATACTCATAAATTTCCACTAGTTCTCAGGATATGTATGCATTGGTATTTTATCTTAGAAGTTACATTTAACCCTCTCCATGCTGGAGGCAACCAGAAATGCCTAAACAGCAGTGCCTGTTAAGAATCACTGGTAGTATATTTTCTTTATCATTACTGCTTATAAGGAATACACAACTACAACTATAGTACAATACTACAACTATCAAACATGTACAACATACAATGTACAACTATCAAACATGTACAACATTTAATGTACAACTATCAAACATATACAACATTTAATGTACAACTATCAAACATGTACAACATACAATGTACAACTATCAAACATGTACAACATACAATGTACAACTATCAAACATGTACAACATACAATGTACAACTATCA
>JAUTBT010023735.1:0-20373 GCA_032361225.1 Lepetodrilus schrolli
GACAAGACCAAGGATGATAACTGCATTGCCACTCTACAGACATCGCATCCTATCAATATCGCGTCAGATAGGTAACTGTCGCGAACATTGATACCGTGCTCCCGGGGCGGGATTTGAACCTGGAACCTTGGGTCAGAAGTCAAACTGTTCTACCACTGCGCTACCACCCGCCCGAGGGGTATCTACCTAACTTACTATTTACATAAGTGCGGCACATATGCCTCGTTATGGAAGGTTCTATCACAATGATATATATACAATCTCCATCATGCAATGCTAAAGCTGGCAAATGTATAAGGAGGTAACACCAGGTTATACCGAGTACATCTCTGCTATCTGACATCGTCACCCTAACGGTTTTGTCAAACAACGACCAACTTATGAAACTATCTCAGCAGCCATTCATATAATACTATGCTGTATCAGAATGCCTATCACTTCTCTCCAGGTACATTTGATGAACAAGTCACTCGGCGACACGATTCGTGCCATACTATGCTATACATATGACGTGCTTCATCTGGCACCAGTAGGAGTCGACATCATAAAAGTTGTAACTGATGGCATGCAGATATTTGTCCTGCTTCTGTTACCTGGTTAATATACAGTTGAGATGCAATGTTGTCATCGTTGGTCGAACCATTGGACTGCCGTAGACATGGAAGATATCTCCAGTGCAGGCTAGTACTGGTTACACATTTAGCTGAAATACCTTATATTAACTTAAGTGTGGGGCATAGTAAACTGCTCTGAAGGTTTGTATCATCTGGCAAATTACATTACAGTTTACATATGAAAATAGCGGATATAATAGATGGAGCTTACTATTGTTGATGCCTGCTAAGGTACACCGCAGTAAGACTTTTAGGAGATCCGTTTAGATGCATTTTCTATTCATATATTCAAATAGTTGATTGAAAATAGTATTGACAATTCCAATAATATTTATGAAATTGGACAAACATATACATTTTAAAATTTAGTCTTGTAACAAGCATTGGTAGATAATATATTTTTGTTTTGATTTTCGTACGTTTTCCTAAAATGTGCAAATATAAAAATAAAGAGATATTCATAAATTCATGTAGACAATTCTATTACATGAAGTAGGTATGAAAACCTATAGTTTGTCACCAAAATAAGGTATTGATATTCAGTTTTAGTGACACCATTTTGAATTATGGCTTAAAGACGAATTACTCAGGCGTGATAGCTTGTCATCCGGCTGAAATATGTTCAGTAGGTCCCAATCAACAAGAAATATCAATAATACATTCTATATTCCTTAAAAGTTAACAAAATATGCACAAATCAATATTTCGGCAGTGGCCATTTTGGATTATGTCTCAAGGCTGACAACTTGTCACCCGACTGAAATACGTTCAGGAGGGCCCAATCAACAATAACTATCAATAATACATTCTATAAACTAAACGTATGTAAAAATACATGCAAATCAATATTTCAATAGCGGCCATTTTGAATTACGGCTTTAAAACAAAATGCTCAGAAGGGTCCAATGAACCAGAATCAGCAATACAACATTGTATATACCCTAAAACACGTGTGACCCCAAAATCCCAGTTGTGCTGCAGGACTAATAGGTTCGAGACCGCGATCGCAAGTCGATTATAAGAGAAGGTTGCAGGCAAGTCCATGAGAAGAACGTTGGTTGCTTGCACAACAAATAACCAGATTCGTCGTATTCACGTCGAAAACATAATAAATTCTGATAATGTTAAGTGTGCACATGGCACATGGTCCCGTGCATTTCACGAAGACTTTTCAGGTTGAAATTGAAGCTAGTGCGTGGATAACTGGAAATTTAGAGGAAACTGAAACAGCCAGCCAGTGTCACTTTAAATAATTGGCTATAGTTCGAAAACGTACATTTTCATGCAGCAGGGAATGGGTACCCGGTAGGATGAGATTGCGGTATACTAACCTTATAACGCCTGCCACTGTGCATATACCCCCAAGTTGAAAGGAAAGAGAATACACACTGGCCCGTGGTAGGCTAATAATGTAGTGCTATGAACCAGCTTTCGATGTTGACGTATATGATTCATATTATTCGTATTACAATGTATGCTTAATTACGCGGCAACTGGAATTTGATTGCCGTAGGCTATGGTGAGTCTATGTAACAGGAGTGATTTTTAATTTGATTCCCAGTGTACATTTCAGTATTGCCACGACCATCAGCTACTTGGAACATCAAATAATGATGTCAATTAAAATGAATCAATTTAATTATTCCATCAACAAGGTGCATTTACAACTAAAATTATTGTAAATGAATAAACTGAATCTAATATTATGGAAATGTAATTAGAAAAGCTGTATCAGTAGGCCTACTTGTAGTCATTTTCACGACAGTGTCCAGACATTAATTATCACCTGTCCTGTATAATGCCTAGGTATGTGTGGTTTAACATTTATCGTATCATAACCATCATGCAGATTAGTACATGAATTATATCTCTTATTACTAATCGTTTATACTTGTATATGCTGTATTTAATACAAATTATGCGGTCAATCATTTAGTTTTATAACTGATTTCCATAATTATTTTATCATTTAAAGGCATACAGTCACGGACATTTATCCTCGTTTTAGACTAGTTCTCAGCTACAAATACAAGTACATTCACTTTATATAGATAGAATCATGTTTGTACTTCCAAAAACATTTGTATTAGATATAATTCCACTGCAACCCCCGATACAGAACTTTACTTGAATCGCTAGTATAAACTTCCAGTAAACAACCTGAATATGGTCGTAATACTGTTTTCTACATTATGTTAGTGCAAAGGGACATAACTCAATGGTACTACTAAGTCACTAAGTCACTATTTATGCATACATTATTATTCTAAATGCTAGTTGACCATAGTGACTCATAAAGTATTAACTCTTAAGTATAGTGGAATAGATGTAGAATTAGTTATGTACCCCTAAAGGTGCCAAAAACCACTCTTGTCGCGGTCCCCCAGGTTATTTGACGGATGGTAAGTAGGTATAAGGGCTGGCGTTTCGAGGATGAATTATTGGGTGATAAATAGAATCTCCACCTCGTGTCATGATATCATTGTTATCCTACTTGTTGATAAAAGTAATAGAATCTCCACCTCGTGTCTTGATATCATTGTTATCCTACTCGTTGATACAAGTAATAGAATCTCCACCTCGGGTCCTGATATCATTGTTATCCTACTCGTTGATAAAAGTAATAGAATCTCCACCTCGTGTCTTGATATCATTGTTATCATACTCGTTGATAAAAGTAATAGAATCTCCACCTCGTGTCTTGATATCATTGTTATCCTACTCGTTGATAAAAGTAATAGAATCTGCACCTCGGGTCTTGATATCATTGTTATCCTACTCGTTGATAAAAGTAATAGAATCTCCACCTCGGGTCTTGATATCATTGTTATCCTACTCGTTGATAAAAGTAATCCAATTCCTCGGCAAATCCTCAGATTTTGCTTACTTTTATCAACTTTAAGGATAATATTGTCAATATTGATATGAAAAGACTCGGTGGAGATTATCTATTTATTTAAATATAAAGATAATGGCAATTGGGTGTGTCAATATCATGTCCACGATAAGACCCGTTTACCCTTTGTTTACTATGGACAATTATCTACAATGCTATTACCTATATACAGACTAACATGCAATTTGTTTGATCTAAATGTATTCACCTTTCTATACTGAAGGTAAAATTTGAAGCAACAGTAGTATTCTTTTGCAGATGTATAACTTAAAGGATTTATTTTTATTTTGTATGCATAACGTTTAGTACTGTTATGTGAGGGTTACTTGCCACTTTTTAAGACAGGTAAATTTGATTAAAATAAAAAGTATGCATATTTTGTTTAGTTGAAAAGTAGGGTGTAGTTCAAGCAAAAACATAATGGAGTGTCACACCCCACCACGTGCCCATGTAGTGTCACACCCAACCACGTGCCCATGTAGTGTCACACCCCACTACGTGCCCATGTAGTGTCACACCCAACCACATGCCCATGTAGTGTCACACCCCACTACGTGCCCATGTAGTGTCACACCCAACCACGTGCCCATGTAGTGTCACACCCAACTACATACCCATGTAGTGTCACAAGCTGCATGTTTTTATCATGACACAGGAAAGTCACACCCATCTCCTGAGACTATTGCCTGTTCAACTAACCCAATCACAATAAATGAGTATACTAGTAAATATTTTATTAAATGTTTTAATTCTTTTACAATGAGAATGAAACAAGTGTAACACCGCGACTACCCTGCAATGTATGTTAAATAAACATGCATTGCCAGGTGTCCCATTGTTTAATAATACACGATCAGCAGTTGGGCTGGAAAATTTACCCAAAACTGCTGATGGAAAAATACCACTAAATATACGCCACAGAGCACAAACGTGTATAAATATAATATATGTAAAACACAGGACAATCATCGGCTGACTGCCAGAGGAGCAGGCCAGCGTCCATGGGGTGGTTCCCCCCATGGACCCAAATGGTCCTTATACTCATACAGAATAAAACAGTTGTGGAAACAAAGAAAATGTTATCTTCAGGAGTTTGTTACATTGCGGTGCAACCACGATGCATCCTTAAAAAACTAAAACGATCGACTTATTCTATAAACAGTTGTTATCTTTGTGAATTAATATTGTTTTGTATTCGTGTTTATTATTATTTTACATAGATTTAATGCATTAATATATATTTAATTTAATGTGGACTAACATTAAATTACTTTTATTTGGACGGAAATTCAGTTTTATCACTCTTAATTATTAAATCCTAATAGGGGATAAAATTCGAATTTTATCACATAACTTACATTTAAAGTAGCATTACATGTGGTTGCCTCGAAATCATATTCCTAAACTAGAATTTTCCAGATGTTTGTCTCAAAAACAATTTGTGGTTTAATTCAGCTTTCAAGAATATTTCACTAAAAACACAGCTTGTCGGTTTACGACTGAAGAAAACGTGAAAACTCTGTAGGGCTTAGCATTGCACTACACGTTCAGCCCATGGATGGTACTCACGAACCGAGCATCGTAGACATCATTGAGACAAAATAGACAGCCTGATCCATTGACCGGGATAGTGATATAACATTATGAGCATGGGTTAGAGCGTGGATTTGGCGCAATATAAATGTTCACATTATTATTATAGCCTATCACGACTTGTTGAGAAATGTAACTTCCACTGGACATTGATAACGGGTCCCCAGGGCCATTTCGACCTATAACTGTCCTGCCATCTACCACTGCTCTAACACCCGTAGAATTCATCGAATCTGATATTAAGCATTATATTCATACAAACTGTTTCCCTTACAGCGATGCCGGCCAAGCGGAAACGTGGTGCCAGACCACGACGTGCCCTGCACCATCCTTGGCCACCCAGGAGAACTGCTGCATCCACCACGTCAACGTCCACTCGTGTCCACTTTCGCAGACCAACGTCGTGAACAACGGCTTGTGCGGACCCTGGATCCCGGAGTCAGGAGACATTTTTACCCACAGCACCGTGATGGTGGGGCCGGTGTCCCAAGGGAATTGGACTAGCACGATAGAAGGGCTATACGCTGTGGGGGATACGTCAGTCATTGCTCACTTTAAACTTTCCAAGATGCACATTGCCGTGGAGAAGTCTCTTAAAGTGCTACCGCGAACAGGTTGGTGAGGGGTTCATGTCAGGCCCAATAGTATACAGCTGAATTTAACTTGGGCTTCAGAAAGTAAAAGCTATTTTATAACATTTTGCACGCAATTGCCAAGCAAGTTATGTGGGTCTACCGGTATATGCATGCATGTATATCCCGTTTAGATATACCTTACATCGTAACACATTCGTCACCTATAATGGGTGAAAGATTCCCGCCGTGACGTAAAACAATAATTCACTCACTCGTAACACACATGTGTGACCATTATACAAGCACTTGCTAAACTAGTTATAGTTGTAGATCGGGCTTTGATATCACACATGTGTTATCAAACAATTGCATCAGCCAATTTCGGACCCCGAGATTACGAAACCTATCTGAGTACGATTTCATGCTCAACTCACAAATCTCCATGTACAATTTGAGCTTGAGCATGAACTTGTACACAAACTGTTTCGTAAACTCTGGGCTGGGTCGGCGACTACATCTCAAACTCTTGCAATGTATTATATTCTGGGTTAAATTACATCACCTTCTTCATGTCTCAGACTCGCTGATAGCTATTATCTTTTGTCTCAATGGCGGATGTATGGATGCATTGCTCATGGTTTCAGAAGATGCTACATCTCGAACGGTTGCAATAAAATGATTTATATCGAGATATGGTATTATTACCTTGAGATTATTAAGGTATTATTACCATGAGATCCATGAGGTATTATTACCATGAGATTAATAAGGTATTATTACCATGAGATCCATGAGGTATTATTACCATGAGATCCATGAGGTATTATTACCATGTAGGTACCGTATGGATGTTTCTTTGACGTCCAGAAATGACAGTAAACTTGGAATATATATATATATATAGGACGTTCTAGCCAACCTGCTGGGTTTTTATCGAAATCACTAATCCAAATGGCATATATAGTTGTCTCCGGGAGATCGAAGGCTAATTAGAACCACCCGGTACTAAGACAGAAACGGAACATATATTATAGTCTCCCTCAATGACTTGTTTCAGTTTGTGGGGATTCACGGTGCGAAACGGCAGAAGGAGAAGACTGTTCAAATTGCCCAAAGGATTGTGGGACATGCCCCCTGGCGGGCTGGCAGATTGCACTCATTGTCATCGCCATGATCTTTGTAGTGTTCTCCCTCTTTAGCATTGTTGGTGTGAGTACATTGCCAAGCAGTTTTAGCCAGTTCAGTCACAATTCGTGTCATTAAAGCTAACAGATTCGACGATACATGCTACACAACCACGAAACGTGTTAACATATAACATTTAAATTTATGATAATATAAGGTGTCAAAGATATTAGTTTGCACCGGTTTTATCTGTATTTACGTTCATCAAGTTGGAACAAATTGTACATGTATGTATTTTAAAAAATATTATATGAAGCCTGTAAACGTTTATATTCCATTTCAGTATTTTCAGTACAAACAGAGAAAACTGCTCTGGGACGAAAGCTGGATAATACCGTATGAACATGTTATAGAAGGTACTTGCTATTCGGAGGTCGTCTTAAAACCAGTTATGACACCCACATTATCGTACTGTCACCCACATTATCGTACTGTTACCCATATTATCGTACTGTCACACATATTATCGTACTGTCACCCACATTATCGTACTGGCACCTATATGATCGTACTGACACCCATATTATCGTACTGAAACCGACATTATCGTACTGGCAGCTATATGATCGTACTGACACCCATATTATCGTACTGGCGCCCACATTGTAGTACTGACGCATATTTTACCGTACTGACACCCATATGATTGTACTAACGCCTATATTATCGTACTGACGCCCAAATTATAGTACTGACACCCACATCGTACTGACACGCATATTATCGTACTGACGCCTATATTATCGTACTGATGCCCACATAGTACTGACGCCCACATGATCGTACTGACACCCAAATTATCGTATTGGTGCCCACATCGTGCTGACGCCCACATAATAGTACTGATGTTGTTACATTCCAGATGACAACCTACGCGGTGCCTTTGGGAGCAGGATCAGTATCCAGACAGGGGGTCACGCCGAAAGCGTGCACAGCGGAATTTCTGCGGCAGTTGCCAGGAGACAAGTCTTCGCCACAACGGCTTACTAGTGAGTACCGTGGCGACACTGCGTTGTTAAACACGTGCAGTCCTAATATGTTTGTTGGTTCATTATAATATACATGTATATGATGAACCAACATAATATATATTATAATGAACCAACAAACATATTACCAACAAACATATTAGGACTGCACGTGTTTAACAACGCAGTGTCCCCACGGATATTATTGTTATATATATTAATAATAATAATATAATAATAATAATAATAATAATAATAATAATAATAATTATATATATATATATATATATCATATATTGTCATATCGCTGGTTGTAATGAGTTGTTCTTATTATTATATCCGTTTGTTCATATCACCGCATTCTCTATAACCAACACAATTTCAGTTTATCATTAGTCATTGTAGGCCAGAGGATCATGTCACATATTCATACACCATTATATAAAGATACAACAACACATTACGTAAATATAAGGTCACCTTTCATAGAACACACTGATTATTTCGTCTCTATGGTTGACATTCTTTATTGCACTCGTAGGTTATTTCACAATCACAGCAAACAATATTCAATCTGGTACATAGTAGCACCAGGGTAATTTTCAGTGAATTGTAACTTAACGAGGGCCGTAAGTTTACATCTAATCAGCGTGCGAGTTATTTCGTACTCTATTAATACACATATTCACCGAACCTCTAAATTCAATGACATTTCTAATGATATCAATTACTTAGATAGTCTACACACAAATACATTTCGTTATAAATATATATTTATATTTCTAAAACTTTTTATATATAAAGATATATATAGATTAAATGGGATTTTGAAATACATATATATATATATATATATATATATATATATATATATATATATAAATCCATTGGATTTAGAGTATATCGTAATGTCGTAATTGAACTACGGATAATTATATATTGTATAGATCGTAATATTTACCTGGACGCGTGTATGCTCCTAATGATTATTTACCTGTCACAATATATTATAGTACTTATTGCCTGGATTCATATACATTAACATGAATTCGCATTTTAGCACCCAAACCATACACATTAAATTGAATACATGTATGCACGTCACACTGACCAATGCTAATTAAACTACTGGTTTATTGGGTTTATTTCCAGAAATATCTTTTAGAATAGGATACCGTTTTGATAACAATAATTAATTGGGGTTATATATTACAGTGATGGACGAACTATTGCAGTCAGAAAATTCAAGAAGAACCATTTTAATTTAACCAAGCAAGTCAGGATTGAAGTCAAAACAGTCAGGTATAGTATCAGTTTAATTATATGTTATTTACTGAACCATCAATTTAAGACCCCATTATACAACAAACACAATTGTATATTAATACGTACATATCCATATATTAAATAAAATATGTCTTGAACGCACGAGTATATATATACATGTTTAAATAATAGTTTAATTCACCCATGACTTCAGTTCACCTAAGGATTAACCATGCAATAACAAGCTCTAAGTATTGCAGTAAACCTGTGAGAACCCGATGAACAAAGGACGCCATCTTGGATTTCTGCAAATTACGAGAGTTGCCAAAAGTCGCCATTTGGGCAACCGAGCTAAATTTGTTCTAGGTCCCGATATGAATACTAATTGACAATAAAACTTCATAGTAAAGAATATTACTAGGTTGGGTATTGAATACACAAGAGCGTCAAATGGACTACTAATGCATATGACCTACACATTTCGAGTGTTGGTGTAATAGTTAATTTCTTATAAATCATTATTTCAGAGAGCTGGACCATCCCAATCTGTGTACGTTTGTCGGGGGATGTATTGACACTCCCAATGTGTGCATTCTGAGCGAGTACTGCCCCAAAGGAAGTCTCAACGATGTTCTGCAGAATGATGACGTCCCCCTCAATTGGGCTTTTAGGTAATCAAAATCAAACATTAAAATTTAAATCAAATTAAAGACATACAATCATGGTTTATTGACATATTTTATTGAAAACCAGTGGACAATGCGGGAAAATGTAGCTTGTTGCCCAATTATACTTGTGTAGATAAATCAAATGTAAATTCTTTCAGGTAAAATACGTTTGACCATGAAATATGCCAACGAACCGTGATGTATGCCTTTAACAGAAAACATGCTTCCCGTATCATCAATCTGCTAAACACTATCCTTGTGTACTCAGGTTTTCGTTCGCTACTGATGTGAGTCGAGGAATGAGTTACCTGCACAGCCATAAAATCATCCACGGTCGTTTGAAAGCCAACAACTGCGTCGTGGACGACAGATGGACGGTGAAGATTACAGGTAGGACACGGTGACCACCATCTTTAATTGCCAAATTTGCACAATGGGGGACAATGGGTTATGCAAAACAATGGGTTAACTTCGGATTGACAGTGCTGTCCATTGCATTTATCAAAACACATAGGATAGTTAACGTCTTTTAAAATTAGTTAGTTCTGAAATTTAGTTCAGAAAGTAGACAATAACGTTAACCTGATCACTACACGGTAATCGAGATATACATACATACATATATATATATATATATATATATATATGTGATTGTTATTATTGTTATTGTTATTGTTATTATTGTATTTTTCAGATTATGGGTTGAACACATTCAGGGAGGAGGACTTGTTGAAAGACGAACAAGAGGAACAGGACTATCAAGAAAAGAAAAACACCATATATCTCGCCCCAGAAATCAGAGACGAAGGCAGCCAAAAGACGCAGCAATCCGACGTCTACACGTTTGCCATCATACTGATAGAAATCGCTACGAGGACTGATCCATACCAGGTACGAACGTGTTGATATGCACCCGTAACTACCAGATACCCCTGGTTCAGATCCCGTCCCGGGAGCCAGGCATCAATGTTCGCGAAAGTTACCTTTCTGATGCGGTCATGATAAGCTGCGCTGTCTGTACCGTGACAATACAGTTATCATCCTTGGTCTGTCAGTACCAGCCAGTGCTCGCAGGTTTACTGCACCATTCAGTGCTACGGATGTTGTGGCTTTGCTCCTGCCCTAAACCCCAATTAACGAAACAAAACAAAACAGAAGAAAAAATGTACCTGCATGTACATCAAGCCATGTCTGTTTCATAAGGACAATGATTGAGCAATAAGTTTACAAAATAGATTTTGGTCTTCCATATAATAATACATATATTGTGCTTTAGGACGCCGATCCGTACCATCTTCCACCCAACTGGCGGCCGACACTGCCGAACATCAGAGACGACTCCGAACCCGATAATGTGTGTCCATGCCCTCAAGAATACATACAGGTGCGGTCATCGAAGTTACATCCGTGTTCTCAACTGTTATGCAATGTTCAGAACTAGTTGCATCCGGGTTCCTAATGCTTCCGTTGTAATGCGGTTTTCAGGGCTGCGTTCAGGTTGCATTCATGTCACTACGAAGTGCTATATAGCGCTACAGTAGCCGTTCAGACCATACATGGTAGTACTACGTAGAACTACGTTTCACTCCTGCTTTGAGCCCATAGTGTTCTGTAGGAAATGGTTGGAAAACCCACCGCATGGATTGTACGCATGCGCAAACCGATTTCCTGCAATTTTCCTACGAAATCGTTCAGCCAGCCACTACATTGTAGAGAATTAGCGTAGTGTATAGAAATGTATTGCATCCTGAACGCAGCCCCGATCTATGCTACATTGGGTTTTCAATACCTCAGCTATAATGCAATGTTCAGACCTAGATGCATCCGGGTTCCTATACTCAAATCTGTCCTTGAATTTGTGATTTGTGTAGGGAGTTCAACGATAAAATGATATTTACTGTGACATTGTCATTTAACGGAAATATAGATCAATTGGAACGTGGATGAAACAAAGCAAAATAGTGTCTAAAGGTTCGAGGTGCCATTTCTATCGTTGCGTATACAGTCAGATTATTATAATATGTTTTGAATTTAGTTACCTTACCTTCATCCTCGAAACACAGACCATATGTCTACGTAACATCCGTCATTGTAGGCATAATAGTCTGTGTTTCAGGGTTGCCATATTTTAGGTACAACCATATTAATTGTTTTCTTTACACTATTCTGGTAGATAAGCTAATATGTACTAATATTTCGCCTAAGACAGATCCTCTACCATTTCGTACAGCATAGAGATCATCGTTAAATGTGTACAGAGAATCGCAGACTACTAGTATGTACACACACACTCACACGCACACACACGCACGCACACACACGCACGCACACACACGCGCGCACACACACACACACATACACACCATTGCATCCAATTTCTAAACTGAAATATATATATCGACATACACATGACAAATATAAATATCGACACACACAATGATACAATTTGATACTATTATTTAGATGCCGTATCGTTTAATGTATAATGGATGTCGTAATGTGTTCCAGTTGATAGAAGCATGCTGGCAAATCAACCCAGAGTTGCGGCCAACGTTTGACTCCGCCAAAAAGACGCTATACTCAATTAATCCCAATAAACTAAGTGCTGTAGATCTGATGATGAACATGGTGAGTGCACTATCTTCAACACTATTATTTTCGTCATGCATTTTCATGAATATAATTTATAGTTGCAATATACGCTTGAACCTTTATATATTTAATAGAACAACAGGTATCGACTGAACAGATTAAATACTAATTCAGATTTAGATTTGCTTTGTTTTTATCTCAGATGGAAAAATATTCCAAACACCTCGAAGCTGTAGTCGCAGATCGAACGCAAGACCTTGTAGCTGAGAAACAGAAAACGGACAGACTGCTGTATAGTAAGCCGCACCTATATGTAAAATCCATTGGCATCTTTGATATTATTGTCGTATGTTTTAGCGCTTATGGTCAATACCAAGTATGAGTAAACAACATTAGACCTGGCCTCGAGATTACGAAACTGTGTTGAGTACGATTTCATGCTCAACTCAGAGTTCTGTTCACAAATCTCCATATAAAATGTGAGCTTGAGCATGAAATCGTACTCAGAACATTTCGTAATGTCGGGGCCAGTTGTGCCTTTAATTATCAATTCGTAAAATATCAATTTCTTCTTGTTAAGCGTCCCGCCACTGTGTGCTATAAAGTGATAAGATGAACCTTATAATTACGTGATCCTTGATATATGACTATGTTTTGTTTACCTGCTATTTGTATATCAGGGTCGATAAATAAATTTTACAATTAGTGCCATTCATGCATCAGGCAACTTAATTATCTATACGTATAATAAACTATTAACTATCAAATATCACTAAAATATATTGAGACTGATGTACATATAACTAACGTAGTGCCTAGTCCTATGAGTATAATTAACGTTAAAGGTCTATCAGACATCTTCAATTTACGAGTAACTGTTTATATGAGTAAAATCTGTTTCAGGTATGTTGCCCAAAGCAGTTGCCGACATATTGCGTCAGGGACAATCCATTTCAGCGGAGAGTTTCGACGACTGCACGATATTCTTCAGTGATATTGTAGGATTTACCTCACTGTCTGGTAGCAGTACGCCCTTTGAAGTTGTAGCCCTTCTCAATAAACTATACACTACGTTTGACAGCATAATTGAGCTGCACGACGTCTATAAAGTGGAAACTATAGGAGATGCATGTAAGTTTTAACCTTTAATAGGCTTAAACAAATACCTGGCACGTCTATGCTATGCTCACATACATGTACAGTGTACGAAAACATAACACATGATTATAAACATAAAATATTGTATTAGAAAGGTATTGTTACGGAAGTTAACTTTCCGATGAGGTCATGGTAGGATGCACCTGTCTGCACAGTACATATGACATCATTGGTACTTCTGTATCAGGAGGTGCTAGCAGTATTACGGCAACGGTTTCATGCGCTACAGTTGTTCCAGGTGTCCTCCTGCTGTAAACTGAGAAGCCATGATAATAATGATCACGAAGCAATTTTTCAAACCTCACACAAAAATAAACACGATCAAATAAACATGCATTATATATAAATCATTATAACTTAATTTGAAGATAAACATTTATTTAAAAAAAAATATATATATATTTTACTGCATACGGTGAGTCCAATATATATTTAGTAGTGACATACACTCGTTTGTCATAGTAGTGAAACTTGCCACCTCTATCCACGACCGTATGTTTGCAGGATCCTAAAGTAGAAACCGAAAGTAATCATACTAGTGAAACTTGCCACCTCTATCCATGACCGTATTCTTGCAAGATCCTAAAGTAGAAACCGAAAGTAATCATACTATTGAAGCTTGCCACCTCTATCCATGACCGTATTCTTGTAAGATCCTAAAGTAGAAACCGAAAGTAATCGTACTAGTGAAGCTTGCCACCTCTATCCATGTAAATGGCACCTTGTCCCATCTTCTCTACAGATATGGTGGTATCAGGAGTGCCTAAGAGGACTAAGATGCACGCCTGTGAGATAGCGGACATGGCTTTGAATCTGGTGGACGCATCCCACAGTTTTATCATTCCTCACAAGCCAAAAGAAGCGCTGAAAATACGGGTTGGAATACATTCAGGTATGAAGTGTATGTACATTAGTCACTTTATCACCGGTAGGGTCGATCTTCTGATTCATCGTGAGAAGGGTCGTGTTGAAGTCAACCATCCCGTAGCACAGATCAACACGGCTCCAGTCAATCCAGCTGTGAATGGGTACCCGGAAGGATTAAATAGAATTATGAATGTTAACCTTCTAGCGGCTTAACCCAAGGTTGTATACTTCATCGGGAATAAAGAAGATGAAATGAGTGGACCTTAATTATTTCTTCTTCTTCTTCTTCTTCCTCCTCCTCCTCCTCCTCCTTCTTCTTCTTCTTCTTATTATTATTATATGCAATCTACTAGTATATATTATTTATTATTAACTGCAATGGCACGGCTCAATTTCATCACCAAATAGGTGAACATCATTATGAAAGAAAATGTAGCTAAATAATATCTTCCTATTTAATTTTTGTATTAGGCTTCTTGTTCGTATTAGCCGCTTTCAAGATCTATAATGGCTATAATTATATGTTTGTTTTGTTTACCAATGTACTTTAATATTGCTGGGTCACGAGGCCTGCAATTCTGAAATAAATCTTGTCTTGTCTTGTCTTAATATTATAACATACTAAATTATCTCAGCCAAATGTTTATTATTTGATTACTGTTCTCGATCTGTCAACATAATAAACCGATGTAGTGTAACTTACTAAATTAGAAGTCAGTATTGCATTGAGAGAATAGTGAACATTCTCAACCCCCGTGTTAGGATGCATGTCTATAGATGTCTGCTTCTGTACCCAGGTTCGGTGTGTGCGGGGGTGGTAGGCCTAAAGATGCCCAGGTATTGTTTGTTTGGAGATACCGTCAACACTGCGTCTAGGATGGAGTCCAACGGAGAAGGTGTGCGATTTTGCTTATAATGTAATACTAGCAGGTGTTGTTGTTTTATTTATTGGGGTGTGGGGTGTGGGGTGTAGAGTCGCTTTCAAGATTCTTTCACTTGTATCACGACTTTAGGTTTAGGGCAGGAGGAAACCCACAACATTCGTAGTGCTGAATGTTGCAGTAAACCTGCGAGCACCAGCTGGTACTGATAGACCAAGGGATGATATCTGCATTGCCAATCTACAGACAGCGCATCATATCAATATCGCGTCAGAAAGGTAACATTCGCGAACATTGATGCCGGGCTCCCGGGACGGGATTTGAACAATCGTAAGTCCAAACGTTCTACCACTGCGCTGCCACCCGCCCCATACTAGCAGGTGGATGGTATACTAGCATGTAAGAATGTTCATAACCATATATATTATTGGTAGGTTATACGAGCATGCGACAATATGAATAGTCAGCTTTACCGTGGAAAAATGATATTTACTATAATCTGCCAATATCTACAGCCATCCATCCCTGTAGTGGCAGGTCTACATATAGTAATTTTCACAGGAAGATACAATATTCGGTATGCAGCCGTCGTTTATTCTTTAAGTAATACTGTTGGCTGCAATAATGTTACATCGATTGAGGTACGAACACAACACAACCAGTATGCAAACTATTTGAATCATCTGCATGTCCATCAGTGAGAAGGTTAATCCTCGAAGAAGCTCTAACGTAATTCTGATTCATTTCCATTGGTCAGCGTACAAGCTTCACATCAGCAGCAGTTCCTACTCCGAGTTAGACATGTTCGGCGGGTACGTGTGCACCAAGAGAGGAACTATACCAGTCAAGGTAAACATGGACCACCAGTAAGCTTGTCCGTAACATTGTGGTCAGGGTATAGTTCCAAAGCATGATAGGAGATGAGAGCAGGAATTCGAAATACATGTACTATAGAAATTTACCACTCTGGTAGCACTTCAATCGTTCTGTGGAACTGTACGCAGCAAGTAGGAAAATACTTATATTTATTTATTTATATAATACAATATTTTTGCAGATGGCTAACATGTAGAGAATCTCGAACTCTTTTATAATAATGCTGATTAAAATATATCAAATTTGGGAAAATACTGTCAAGGATAAAACTAACGTTCAACGGAGACATACCTCAGAAAATCCTCGACACACAAACTCAGTGACCGCTCTGTCATGCGCTATATCCCCCAGGCGTGCATGTGTAAAGAAGTACGTTGCTTTATATATAATTACAAGATAGTCATAGATTCAATTATACCCTTGCTAATAATGATTGCCACCTCTAAGTCACTTTTTAATAACACTCAAGCTATGATTCTATATTATGTACCCGGTGATGTGAAAGAGTTGGTTAAGTGGTGAATATACTTGTATACTTAAATTGTTAAATTTAATGCACTTCTGCCATAATGTGTAATGCATATGTTTCAAAATACAAATTCTTACCATTTTAGGCACCGTTACAAAATTCAGAAACTAATGGTTATTTATACCAAAATTAGCATCCACCGATAGCATGGTTCACAATTTCATAATAACACTTAATTTATTTACGAAATATATATAATCTGAAGAAAATGGTCGTATGTCTTTTTTTCCCCAGTAAAACATAACAAGTAATACAAATACTTTCTGGGTGACAAGCATTTTTAGCAAGAGTATATTGAGTGAGATGCTACAATAAAACCATGATGACATGTCGTCTCCAGGGTAAGGGTGAGATGACCACCTACTGGCTGATTGGGAAGGACCAGACTATCACTAAGCCACCCCAGGGCAAGTTGGACCCACTGCTACGTAATGCATGTAATGGTCTCCCTCTAATCACGGAATGCGAGTCGCAGATACAGGAACTGGAGCGGTCATTGCAAGACGCAGAGGCAGAAGTAGAAACGTACGCAACACTGTCAGGTGAGTTACAGCATGCGATATTGTTGAGGCGATAAAAATCGCCTAGTCTATAATTGCCTTTAGTGTAGTGTTTAGATTTATCGCATATACAGCAACAATAGTTAAACTTTGGTGTCATGTTCAAGGATCCTAACATGATCAGACATGATCCTGACAGGACACTCTCACCTCGGGTGTCCTGGCTTATTTTTGAGCATCCACGGAAACCGGACACCTAACTTTCTTTTTGCTGTAATATGCAGTGTAGTTAGCTTTGTGATACATTGATACCGTATTAGTACATTTTCTTTGCGCATATATGTCATTTGCTTTGGTATATTAATATAATTATAGTAATTGTAATGTATCAATTGTAAACTGTTAATCTCGCACCAATAATAGTACAGCGTGTACGTATCAATTATAGAATATTTGTTAATTATTATTAATTTACTACAATTAATATAACTCTAATATAGCGACTGGAAGTGTATATAATATGTTTCCAATCGTTGCATAGGGTCAGCGGCGGTAAATTACAGCAAGTAAGTATATCAATGTACATATAAGCATTGCATTCACAGACGATAGTCTAATATATTATCAACGTTTGTTTAACTATACACTGTATGTTTTTGGTGTCGTTTTGTCAAAACATGTCGTAATAATGATTGTGGTACACGAAACAACTATTGCACATGGAAATCGGTACAGTATTAATGGTGGTTCATATTCAGACACATCATGTGTTTACCATGATGTGTGCTTGCTACGTGCCATATCCTGTAGTCAATCCATGTAAGTGATGGCAGTATTGTTCAATATGGAGGTTATATAGTATACAGTCACTGCCACGCATATTCGTGTTTCGTATTTACCATGATATGTGCTTCCTGTCTGACATACCATGTAGTCGGTGTCGGCGCCTGCCATATCCCAAAGTTGTTGGCAATGCTCATCTTCTCATTGCCGTGTGTTCTCCAATAATGCTTGCAAATGTGTTCGTGTTACGGAATGGATGGACATATCATTTTAATTCAACTTAATTGAATCCATCAACACCATATGCACGTTCATAAAGATCTGCATGAACTAAAAAGTACCAATGATATTATTTTAATAATGTATAATGCGTGTGTGTCTGTGCGTATCTGTGCGTGTGTATTCGTGTGAATGTGTATGTTACCGTATGCGTATGTCATACTTAAATTCCAGTGACAGTGGAATGAAACCTTATTTTGCGTGAGATTATATTTTTTAATTTTATTGGTTGACCATACTATCAGTGAGTGAACGTAGTTACACACAAGACCGTTAGAGTAACGTTAACGTTTCCAGATGGATAATAAAAGGTGATATTGACATTATTTTCTCTCTCTCCAGATCAAGAAAAAGAAAGCCACGCTCCAGTCATTAACGTCCGCAAACACAGCGTCTACAGCTCATCCAACGACTCCGGCTACATGGACAAACACGAGGATGGGACTCAGAATGGTTACGTCACACACAGGTGATCAAACAAGGGGCTACTCGACGTGAAAGGTGCGTTTTTAAAGACATTCTCTCATACAAGCACACACAATACACAGACGCCATGTTAGTGTATGAGAGGAAGACTGTTGGAGAATTACCTCTGTTGCGAGAGCACTATCATGAAATATACTAGTAACATAAGTTCCTTCAATCGGATTATCATCGCACCACTTCACCTGGCTGTAAAAGGTCCTGGCCCCGATTTCTCGAAACAAACTTGAGTTTGAGATTTAGCTCAGGTGAGATTTCTCCCATTGACTCGGCGCTGTAACTTGAGTAAAAACTCAAACACAGTTGAGATTTTACTTAAGTTACAGCACTGAGTCAATGGGAGAAATCTCACCTGAGCTAAATCTCAAACTCAAGTTCCTTTCAAGAAATCGGGGCCTGCTTTTTAACACTAAAGGCCTCTCGTACCATTCGCTTTCGACCACTCTCCCTTTCCCATAAGCTACAACAATATTTACTGTAGATTTAATGAGCTAAACCAATTTCGACAGTAACGCGCGAACAATGTGGATTAAATGTCAAATATGTAATTTATCATAATAAATATATCTGGTAGATTGGTAAAAGCGTTGATGTATATCATCATAACTTATTAACGTAAGCGGTAAGGCAACCACCTTATTTGAACGCCGTGTAGATAGTATATTGTAATACTGACGTTATCAATAGACTTGCGACCGAAAACTAGTATCTCTTGACAGATGTGAACTTATGCATTTGTATACGATTTCAAATATTTTGTTATTTTAAGAAATTACCTTACTATGAATATAGATTACGAGGTGGAATAAATTACTGACAACTACTCATAAAAACATTCAAATTACGACACCACCACACTGTTGCTGGTTTAACAAGCTCTAAATATACGTGCTCTAAGGTATATACTTATGTTAACCTCAATGAATTCCAGCTCCATCAGTGTTGTATATTTAGCTGGACGCACGCATGCATTATCCTTCAGTTTACTCCTACATACAATGTTTTTAATCTCCATTTCCCCGTCATATTTCAGATACTGCATACAGAAAGTATGATGATGGCGTCTTGCGTAGTTTCTATTTCTGACCAGAGTTGGCACTGCTGGGTGAAGACAGTGGACGTCAGTTTACTCGGCTTAGCAGAGCTATTTCAAAACTATTCTGGAAATTCTGATAATCCGATGATGTGTCACAGAAAACTGGATGGACTTTGAGCTCTTTCACGTGCTATGTGTCGTGATATTTGAAACGAGTCAGGGTTTTAGCAAGATTAACGAAAAATGTTAATAGTACAACTTGTTTTGAGATCGAATGCTTATTAGGAAATGTTGAACCTAGTCATATTGTTGACCTATTGCACAGAGTTACCTCATCTTATTTATCTATGCACTAATTAATTAAAATTGTATACTGTACAGGGAATAAACTGAGCATGTACATGTACATAAAAATACTCAGATCCTTCCTCGAAAACCCAACCATTATGACTACTTAAGATAAATAAACTTCTTCTACGGTAAATATTTATCGGATGTTAAGTATGGTCACAATGGCCACCTGTCCAGGATGACTCCGATCATGCAAAGGATTTTGGTTACTTTTATCAACGAGTAGGATAACATTGATATCAAAAGACACGAGGTTGAGATTCTATTTATCAC